>BJCO01362058.1:0-12455 GCA_018326465.1 Flaveria floridana | reverse complement strand
AAGTGACCTAGTAACTAGTATTATAAAATTCATAAATTCATATTTTTAAGTTTCATGCCAAAATAACTAAGTCATATGATATTTTTGTCAAATGGTCATCTCCTAATCATTTTAACACACTCTTTAAACTAACATAATATCTGGTTATAAAGTATATAAATTTCATTTAAAGTCTCATGTGTGTGTGTGTATATATATATATATATATATATATTCAACCATACTAGTAGATTTGGTCAAATTACCATCTAGTTATAATCCAACTTTTGTAATAATATATTACAACTTGTTAACCAAATATAACTTGTAGAATATATATAAGTATTCAAATAATACTTGTAGATATCTAAAATTTCATAAACATAAAATAATCCATTTAAAGCTTTTCTTGAGTTTTAACAATCCATTTATAACTTTTTATAGAATCACCAACTAGTAATTTTGTCAAAAATAGATATATGAACATTTACTTTTTAAGCACAAAAGTCATTATTTAGTTCATGTTAAAACGTGTTGCGTGAAATACTATTTTTGAAACCTTTGTTGGTAAAAACACCATTTTTAACATAATGATTTTTGTGGATGAATGTTGTTATATATGATCTAGTAGATAGATAATATAAAGATATGAAAGATATATAAGCCAAGAAGAGAGTGTTCTCACTAAAAACAAGGAAGAAAAGATGAAAAGGTTGTTGTAGGATACTTGGAAGCTTCAAAATTATTTGATCTTCAACTAAGGACACTTGAACACAAGATTTGTAGAAAATAAGTTGAAAATTAATGGAGTGGTGGTGATGATGTCTTGGATGACAATTTTAAGGGAGAGAGGGGAAAGGAGTGTGGTGTTGGTGAAATTAACATGTAAAGTGCATATCTCTTCTTATAGACTCATATGCTTTTCAAAAGCAATATTTTTTTAGGGAAAAGATGCTAAGTTCTGGCCAATTGAAGAAAGAAAATAGGGTTTCAAGAGTAGTAATGGAGTCTTCTTGCTTTAATCATCTTCAAAAAGTATTTCACTAAAATGATAGATTTCTCAAACTTCACAAAACCCACTTTTCCAAGCATTCACTTTTTTTCTTGGAAATGAGAAGGGAGGGGAGTGTTGAACGGCCAAGGAAGAAAATAAGGTTTTGTATTTGACTTGTATTGGGTATTTGGAGGGTATTTGTTGCACTATAGGTATTTTTACATATTGTTCTTTTTTTTTCTTTACTTTTAACCTTTTAAAATACACAAAAAGAATATTATAAGAACTTACATAATATCATATATTTTAATATTGATGGTATGTTAATGATGCATTGTGTATCTAATAGTCACGATTAGAGTATTTGTTCCGGGTAAGATATCAAGTTACGCGATTAGGTTTATTTATAATTTTAGGTTTTTTAATGTATTTAATTTGAAATATAAAATACTTTGAAACACCTTAAAATATTTATTAGTATGTATGTATTAATTATCACAAATGTTCGTATATACCGGATGTACCACGTGTAAAAATGATAATTATGCTGAATCACCGATGCATGTTATGCAGGAAGTTTTGCAATGCATGAAATGACTTCAAATAATTAGAACTCAATTAAAGCTTATGTAAAATATGCATAGTTATGACTTAGTCGGGCCGGGTATTGACCTGAAATTTGCCGGTTGTCACATACTCTCCATGTTAAAAAGAATTTCATCCCGAAATTCAGTTAGTGTCTTCCGTAGTCAATAGGGTTTCGAACAAGTAAGAGTAGTTGAGTTTCATTTGATCTTCAGGTTTCTAAGTAAATTCGATTCTTCGTCTAGAATTCCACCGAACCTTCACTATAGGAATATGGGTTTGTTTCATTCTCTTTAGCTCTCGATCCATAGTCTCTATAGGTTTCTCAATAAAATAAAGTTGATGATCGATCTAAACTTCATCGAGTGGTATAACTAGGGTTTCATCTGACAAGCACTTCTTCAGATTTGACACATAAAAAGTGTCATGAACACTACTAAGTTCTTGGGGTAGCTTGAGTTTGTACGCTATAGGACCAATCCTTGCCAGGATTTCAATTGGTCCAATGTATCTAGGGTTTAGTTTACCATGTTTACTAAAATGAATAACTCCCTTCCAAGGTGAGACTTTAAGTAGAACTTTATCTCCCACTTGGAATTCCAATGGCTTGCATCTCACGTCAGTATAACTAGTCTGACGACCACGTGCGGCTTTGAGTCGGTTTTGAATCTGAGTGATCTTTTTAGTTGTCTCGTGTATGATCTCAGGACCAGTAATTTGACTATCACTGACCTCTATCCAACATAATGGTGATCGACACTTCCTTTCCTATATGCTTCGAATGGTGCAACGTTGATACTAGTGTGATAACTATTATTGTAAGAAAATTCAGGTAAAGGTAGATGCGCATCCCAATGTTGTCTGAAGTCTATCACACAAGCTCTAAGCATGTCTTCTAATATTTGGATACTCCTTTCACTCTGACCATTTGTTTAGGGGTGGTGTGCTGTACTCATATCCAATCGTGTACCCAGGGTCGTTTGTAATGATTGCCAGAATCTAGAGGTGAATCGACTGTCTCGATCGGAGATAATGGACATTGCCACTCCATGTCTTGAGACAACCTCCTTGAGATAGATCTTGGTCAACCTTTCTATTTTATCAGTTTCTTTAATCAGTAGGAAATGTGTTGACTTTGTTAGTCGGTCCATAATTACCTAAATCGTATCACAACCAGTGGATGTCTTGGGTAGTTTTGTGATAAAATCCATAGAAATTTGTTCCCATTTCCATTATGCAATCTCTGGTTGGTGTAGTAATCCTAAGGGTTTCCGATATTCTGCCTTGACCTTAGAACATGTGAGGCACTTGCTAACATAGGTGGCTATGTTAGCCTTTATGTTGGGCCACCAATATAACTCCTTCAGGTCCTAATACATCTTATCAGAGCCTGGGTGGATGGAGTATCTGGATTTGTGTGCCTCGTTAATCACAAGATCCCTCAAGTTTCCAAAAATTGGTACTCAAATTCGGTTCATGAAGTATCGAGCTCCATAAGACTTGATCTCAAATTGTTTATCCATGCCACGAAGAGATTCGTCCTTCAAATTATCTTCCATTAGTGCTTCAGACTGAGCACCACGGATTTGAGTAGTTATACTCGTATAGATCATCATTCTTAATGCTCGCACTCGCAATTGTCTTGGTTCGTTCCTTCCTGCTCAAAGCATCTGCTACAACATTTGCCTTTCCTGGGTGATAATGAATCTCACAATCATAGTCGTTCAGTAACTCAACCTACCTACGTTGTCTCATGATTAGTTCTTTTTGATCAAAGAGGTCTTGAAGGCTTTTATAGCCAGTGAATATGGTACACTTGGTACCATACAAATAGTGTCGCCAAATTTTTAATACAAAAATGACAACTCCTAATTTGAGGTCATGAGTAGTATAATTTTTCTCATACACGTTCAATTGTCGATAAGCGTAAACAATGACCTTGTCGTGCTGCATTAAGACACAACCAAGTCCGTGTCGTGATACGTCGCAGTACACCACAAAAACCATCGGTTCCGTGTGGTAGGGACAGAATTGGTGCACAACAGAGTTTTTGCTTCAATAATTGAAATGACACTTCCTGTTTATCAGCCCAATCGAATTTCTTGTCTTTATAGGTTAAAGTCATCAACGGTTGGTCTATTTTGGAGAAGGTTTTAATGAAACGCCGGTAATAACCTACAAGACCTAGGAATTGTCGCACCTCGATTGGAGTCTTTGGTGCTTCCCAGTTCTTAATGTCCTCTATCTTGGATGGGTCAACATGTATTCCCTTCCTATTAACCATATACCCGAGAAATTGCACTTCCCGGATCCAGAAATTGCATTTTAAGAATTTTGCGTACAATTTCTCATTCTTGAGTAGTTCCAAGATTAACTTTAAATGTTGTTCGTGCTCATCCTTGGTTTCTGAATATATAAAAATGTCATCAATAAAGACGATCAAGAAGTTATCCAAGTAGGGTTTGCACACTCTATTCATAAGATCCATCAATACGGCTGGTGCATTAGTTAACCCA
Source organism: Flaveria floridana (assembly GCA_018326465.1). Classification (NCBI taxonomy): domain Eukaryota; kingdom Viridiplantae; phylum Streptophyta; class Magnoliopsida; order Asterales; family Asteraceae; genus Flaveria; species Flaveria floridana. The sequence continues at coordinate 8,381 of BJCO01362058.1, read as the reverse complement.
AATGGCATGACCATGAACTCGTAGTGACCATGAACTCGTAGTGTCCATAACGAGTTTGGAAAGCGGTCTTAGGGACATCCTCCTCTTGGATTCGTAATTGGTGATATCCCGAACGAAAATCAATCTTCGAGTAATAGCTAGAACCTTATAAATCAATCTTCGAGTAATAGCTAGAACCTTGAAGTTGATCGAATAAGTGATCGATTCGTGGAAGTGGACACCGATTCTTGATAGTGAGTTTGTTTAATTCTCGATAGTCAATGCACATTCAGAATGATCCATCCTTCTTGAGAAACAAGACTGGAGTTCCCCAGGGTGAGAAACTCAGCCTTATGAATCCTTTATCTAACAATTCTTGTCATTGAGTTGACAACTCTTACATCTCTGATGGCGCTAGTCGGTATGGTGATCGTGCTACTAGAGCAGCACTAGGTACCAAGTCAATTCCAAATTCGACTTGTCTTTAGGGTGGAAGTCCGGGCAAGTCCTCAGGAAAGACTTCCGGGTAGTCTCGCATGATAGGTACGTCCTCGATTCTTTTCTCCTCCACTTGCTTCTCTACCACGTGTGTCAAGATTGCTTGATAGCCTTTTCGTAAGTGCTTCCGGGCCTTCATACACGTAATGATCCTAAGCATAGTGTCGTACTTTTCTCGAATCGATATTGTCTCTCCACTCGGAAATGGAATACGAACAATTTTCTCACGACAAACGATTTCAGCTTGATTCTTCGACAACCAATCCATGCCAATAATAACATCAAAACTCCCGAGTGTCACAGGTAGTAGATCTATGTCGAACGAGTAATCCTCCAAATTCAGAACACACCCTTGTATGATCTTGTTAGTTTTGATTAATTTACAGTCGACTAATTCTACTATATACTTAGAAGTCAGATATGTGGGAGCAATTTCGAGCAGTGAACTAAGCTTACTAGACATAAAATTTCTATCGACACCCGTATCGAATAAAACAGAGGCATAGTGATTGTTTATGAGGAACGTACTCGTGATAATGTTCAGGTCATGTCGAGCTTCTCCAGCTCCAATCATAAAAGCTCGACCACGTGCGTTGTTTCCACCAGTCTGTTTCAGATTCGGAAAATCCTTGTGAAATTGTCTAACAACGCCACATTCAAAACATCCTCGATTGTTTCCTATTTTGGGGGTAAGGTTTGCCTTCTGACAATCCTTATTGCATGAACAAAATGCTTACATTTCTAACACATGGAGTACACACATGCGCCCAGATGATGGAAGTTGCACTTGTTACACTTAGGTAAGGTTCCAGCATACCCACATTTTGCTTTCTTCTCAGATGGACCACCAGTGAAAGCCCCTAATGAGCTATTGTTTGTTTTGAACTTGATGTGAAGTATTCCTACTATGTTTTTATCCCACTTTCTTTTATTATCATATCTCCTTTCTACCACAGTCTTCTTCACAAACACTCCCTGCCGCACAACTTGATCAGTCAAATCATGAGCTATTCTGACCGCTTCTTGGATGGTGGTTGGCTTGGACGAGGCCACCATGCTCTGGATTTGGAGTGCAAGGCCCCAAATATACCTTTCTATACGCTTGAATTCCGGGTTAACCATGTGAGGGCATAAGCGAATAAGATCATCAAATCGAGTGGTGTAGTTTGTCACTTCTGCGCCTTCATGGCGTGGTTCCAGAATTCTACCTCAAGCTTCTGTAATTCATTCTGAGGGCAGTACTCATCAGTCAGCATTTGTTTTAACTCATCCCATGTGATTTGATAAGCATTATTAACACCCAGGGTCTGGGCATGAGCATTCCACTAAGTGAGTGCTTGACCCTCAAAGGTACACATGGCAAATTTTGCCTTGTTCTCCTCGGCATAGATAATTAGATAACAAGAGTATGATTAACTGACAGAGGGTTAAGTTAACAAAACTAACCCGATAAATATGGGGTGTCACATCATCCCCTTATTAAAAGAATTTTAGCCCTAAAAATTAGATCATCATGCTCAGCGACCTGTACCGTATATAGAATAGGGTTTGTGAGAACTTGAAAAAAATTTAAAAGAGAGAATTATGAAAGTTCACGAGAGTTATGACAACCTAGCATGGTCCTAACATAACATGCATGCCCAATTCCTGAAATAGAATCAAGCATATCAATAAAGTTTTCTCTTCGGAAAAGTAGTATCCAATAACCTACATCTCATCAAATTCAACCATTGATTCACCAATTTCATGCCTAATTAGTTCACAACAATCATCGAAGTACAAGAAACATCAATAAAACACAAAACTCTAAATTCTCAAGAATCAAAGTTTTCTCATTTATTGACATATGAACAAGATGTTAAATCCATGAAATTTGTGCATAATCCACATAAACCAATAACAATACAATCAAACTAACACTATAACATCATCAAACAACATCAAATTCATGTTATCATGCCTAGTTGAACTAAGGTTTGTTATAAGATTAAAATCATGAAAAACCTGATTTGAAGGCTCACTTTAATCGTGTAATGATCAAGAAACTAGTTTGCTACCACGTTGGAATGATCAAATCTAAGCCAAAATCGATGGTCTTAAGTGTTTCTTGATCAAAATCGCAAGGGATGGGGGTGTGGGAGCTCTCGGCCATGAAAATGGGTGGGGGGCTAAGGTTTTGTTTTGTTTAATATTAAGTTTAGCAAGGAGTTCAAGATTAACCCTCCTAGTTTTACACCTTGTAAAAAAATAATTTTTTACAATTTTAAAAAACTTTTATCACATAACACATGAACATTATTAATTATCATATATTAAGTTTTACACCTTGAACTTTTGAATTTTGACAGATTCACGAGGCCAACTTCTAACAGCCATATCTTCCTCATTACAAATTCTCTTTTAATGATTTTTTTTTTCAAAATTCAATTCAAAATCTTATCTTTCCAACCATATAAAGAACATCTTTTAACTCATTGATTGGCCCCTTCAAACAATTCACACATGTTTAGTGCGTGAATTTATCTAAAGCTATGAAAACCCTAAATTTTGCAACTTTTCAATATCTTCATGGATGTAATGTAAAGCAATGATATATGATAAAAATTAATATAAAGATGCTTTAACAAAAAAGTCCAACTCATTGATCCTCATGATTCTCTATTAACTTTTAATCATGTTTCTAGTAGATTTTTTTATATATTTTCAATTATAACCCTTTATAGTACAACTTGTTCATTCTCATCCTTGTTAGACTTATATTTTCACTTGTTCTTTGTACTTTCTAAACGTATCAATCACACCTTTGACTTCGTCTAGTATATATCTGGAATCGTTTTACCTAGTGTGTAGTTATATGGCAAGCAAAAGGTTTTGACTAAGAAAAGACGGAGTACTTGAATGATGAAAATCCACCAACTCTTTCTTGTGAATCCTTTTGTTAGATGTGCTACTCTAGGATGATACATCTCTAGTGTACGGCAACCCCTCTTGAAATTATTACAATAACAACCCCTCAACTGTCCATAAATACAATAAACTAACTAAATAACTTACTTAGGTCAATCCTCACTCCAAGTTACTACAAGTTACAAGATCAATGTACCCACCTACTTTACAATGTGAGTTCATAGCCCTTAATCTTTTGTATTTTAGGGTGCAAACATGCTCTCTATATCAAACTTGGAATTCAAATTCTAAACTCAAAACTAGTCTTTTACAAACTCGATAATAAATTTCCACTACTAGTAAAACTAAACTGATTATACATGTTGCTATAATATATGACACTTCTGTACTACAAATTCCTCTACTTTCTAAACTCTACCCAATCATTAACTTTAGGAAAGCCACAGGAGTGCGTAGATAGATTTATTGGCCTGACAAGCCCATTCCTTACTCGGGTTGATGCATGCCAATTAATATTGAGAGTCCTTTAAGTTAACATATTTTTCTGACTTGGAAGGAGTTAGATATTCGGAAACTGTATACTAGACAAACAAAATAGTAGTCTGAACTTCTTGTGTCAGGGGGTTAGATGGGAGGGCATTCAATCACTAGGGTTGGTTGTGGACTTATGTATAATAGTTTTAACTGCTTGTATTTGGAAAATTTTTTGTTGGTTTGTACATGGTTATCTACTATACATATACTTCTAAACATTATGTTCTCACCAGCTTTTTAGTTGATATATTTTAGTATGTTTTCAGGTAATGCAAACTAATTTTGTTGCTTTGCTCACACTAGGTTTCAAATATAAGTTTTAGTTAGACTTAGTTAGACTTTGAATAAAATAAAGACTTATTTGCTTGTTTAGTTTATTTTCCTTTAGAATTGGATAATCAACTATTCAGTTTCAATAAGTAATTTTCTTTATTACTTTTTATTCTTATGTTATGATTCAGTTTTACCATGTGCTTGGTGTCTCTTCTTTAGCACTCTTTATTCTTATTCTACTCGACCAAAACCAAAGAGTAGTAGTTTTGACGCTGCTTTTGTTTGCGTTGGATCAGGAAGAAGGAGGCAACAACGTTGACTCCTTTCACCAGGCTCGAACTGCCATCGGGTAGGGGACTAGGCAGCTTCTACTTGTTTGTCAGGTTACTCTAAATTGTGACAAGTTTGTTTTGGTTATTTGTTTGATTGTTTTGTTTCGGATTCATCATCAAAGATTAGTTTGTTGTTTTGATTATTTATGTGTATTAGTTGTTATTACTTCTCGTTTATATTCGTTTTAAAATCAATTAGATATACCAACAAGTTCTTTAGGACCGAGCCATCATCTTGTATTGATTTCCGTGGTCCTAATTGAGCCCGGGGGACAACTTCCTACACATAATAACTAACATTACGCTTTACTTTTGATAAGTTGAAATCGTTGCACAACACCAGCTACATGATTAACAATACAAACCAACAAAAAACATCGAGGGTCAAGTCATTCAAAAAAACTTTCAATATGTTTGGATCATCTTCATCTATAAAATATCACTCATGCCTATAAGTACGTAGTAAGATAAGTTTTAAGTTTTACAAAATCTAAGTTTATCATCTCATATAAAAGTTGTTTACTAGTTCTGCATGCATGTGATAAACATAATACTTTTGGTAAGATTTAAAAAAAATATAAGAGCTTACTCATCATGCCGACACAAACTCAAGTTTTAGCATGGTAAGGTTAGCTGACTATCTTCCGCTAGAGGATATCTCGATGATAGATGACGTACTTCCCAGTTAAATAGTTAGGTGTTCAAATCCTCGGTTGATGATTTTAGTGTTATCATGTATATATGAATTAACTTGTTTATCAAGTAAATAATGTTAAGAATTAAACGAGTTAGGTGGGATAATAGAAAATGTTGTTGGGCTCAATTAGAGAGTTGAAATTACTATTTTAGATATTGGACTGTATGATTGGTTGTTGGGTTCAATTAATAGTAGATGTGCGCACTTAAAGTTCTGATGACTTATTTTGACCATATAGCTTTTGGCCAAGGATTATGTGAATCGAAGCAGCACTCATCTGGATCAATATATGGAAAGAATATAGAGAACAGAAGAATACTCACGGTTACAAGATGTTACATTAAAAAACATAGTTGATTCAACCAAAATTCGACTCCATTTAGAAATCTTTGTCTGATCTAATAAATCATTCGCGTGTAAATTGCGAAATAGGTTTATCTGATAGTGGTTTCATGATGGAAATGATATTCCAAGTTGTCTTTATGTTTGAAGATTAAATTTGATCCGGGTACGTTTTGATTCTTTTTATGTTTGATTTATTGTACAAGACTTACAATTTACTACAATATGGATTGCAATAAAAGGAGAAAGCAACAAAAAAAAATTAGTTAATTTCATTTTTCTCCTATAAAAATAATTATTTTTCTCAAGTTTAAAAACTATCAATTTATGTTCAAAAGAGTTCAGCCCGTAACGAGTCATACAAAAAAAGTCAAAGCCAACAGTTTTGAACTCGTGTCGTGTGGTACAAACACATATGCAAGTAGAATGATAGTGATTGATCGCTAGTCTACATCTCACATATTCAACATATCAATCTTTCTCCTTCAATGGCACACCGGCAACTCTTAATTTGCGATCATCCATCCCCGTACCAAGCGTCAAAGAACCCACACCGTCCCGCAGCGGTACCTGCGGGACGCCCATGCCGATCACCCCACCGCAGCCAAAGACTCTTCACTTCAAATACCAGTTGTAGATATCACCAAACTCCTTCACCCCCAGTTTCACCAAACTGAACTTCATGATGCCTGCATACACTGGGGCATCTTTCAGGTCGATCAACTTCAGTTCATCATCATCATTCATCAGTCTTACTTTGTTGAATTATGATCTGATGATATGTTACTTGCAGTTGATTGGTTGTCAAGTTTCTGATGGATCTGTGAGTTGTATGCATAGGAAGACACAAGAGTTTTTTGATCTGTTACCTGAGGAAAAGAAGCTCTATGCACAAAAGCCTGCAAGTTTAGAAGGTTATGGTCAAGCTTTTGTGATATCGGAAGATCAGAAGCTTGAATGGTGTGACATGATGTTCCTCAAGGCCATTCCCACTCACATGCGAAAGCTCGAGTTTTGGCCTGATCAACGGCCTCATCATTTTCGGTATGATGATCTCATCTTTGGTTTGTAGAATGGTTAAAAGTTAGGCACTGTTGTTTATTTGTTGAGTTTGTGTGGATTAGGGAAGCACTGGATGCATACGCGAGTGATATTAGGAGGATCGCGGTTTCCATCATTGGGTACATAGCAATGGCGTTAGGGCTCGATGCGAAAACGTTCTCTGAAGCATTTGAAGGGGTAAGCTATGATGTGAGGATGAACTGCTACCCTCCTTGCCCCGAGCCTGCAAGGGTTATTGGTATATCACCTCATGCTGATATGTCAGGAATCACACTCTTGACTGATTGTGGTGACATCCCGGGATTGCAAGTATTGAAAGACAGTCAATGGGTGTTCGTTGAGCCTATGACAAACGGCATTGTTGTAACTATTGGCATTATAATGGAGGTAACCTCAACTCTTACTTTCATTTAGGAAAGTTAGCTTTGACTTTTAAGGTCAAGTGAACTGCTTATCTTGAAGTTTGTATAAATTGATGATAGGTTGTGAGCAATGGTATTTACAAAGCTCCACATCACAGAGCAACAGTGAATAGAGAGAAAGACAGGTTTTCAGTAGTGACATTTTGCTATCCTGATAAGAAGTTTGAAGTTAAGCCAGCTGACGAACTGATAAAGTCTGACTCTATGGCTCTGTACAAATCAATCACATTCGATGAATATATGCAAAGGTTCTATGAACGTACTAAACTCAGTGATGACGGGGTTCCATTCGTTGATACCTTGAAGTTCTGAAATCTAGGATGAACTTCAATTTTTGTAAGTTGGTCTAGTATTGTAACTTCCAGGTAGGAAAATTGATGTATTATCGACTCAGAAAACCAATCAAGCTCTCTGGAAAACTCATAAGTTAAGACTAACTGCCTAAAATGAAATTGAAGGACCAAGTAAACCTGTGAATTAATTCAACTGCGAATCAAGCGTGTTTACGACCAAAACAGAATAATTCAAAGTTGCTAATATTGTGAAAGCCCCTTTAAATTTAAAACCAGAGAGGGACCAGAGTATGGCCCGTTGAAACACTTCAGTGCATTACTTATGGACCTGTAACTGCAAACGAAGTAAAATTTATGCCTATTTTAAGTTGGGTATTTTCTAGCCCCCACTTGGTTAAGTTATGAGTATGTCAAACTCGTGATAAGCTCCATATAAATCGGTGATTGGTCAGATTTGTTCATTCAATTGATTCTAATGCCATTTTACCACATGTAAAACTACTTGTAGAAATTTTGTTCTCAATTTCTAGTTACATTAAGTAAATTAGACCAATAATCAAATTAGTATGCTTAAAAAGATTGATTATTGCGTAAAAGAAGATGACATCTCCACAAACCATATGTATCAGAACTCAAAATGCAACGGCAAGAAGCAATTACTATTATAGATTTGACATTAACACCTTCAGTCATGGAACAAAAATTAGAAGGCAGCCCATCCAGGTGGTTGAGAGGCCAAGTTTCTTTCATCGTTCTTCAATCCACCAAACCGCTGAGACTGGTTCAAGTTAGTGATGGGTACAGTTATTGGAGATCTAATGGCAGGGACCGCGGCACCTGACCTGTTCTGGTGGCTTTTTTTTGTCGTAACAGGTTTGGAGTTGTCACTGCTCACCAAGGTAGGAGTCTTCTGATCTTCAGGAAACGCCTGCCATGAGTTTTGATCTGGGCTTAAAGAGCTCTTGTTGAACAATCCCTGTTACGGTTAATGCCCATCACAAGAGGTAAAAAAGTAAACATTCACACGTTGTTCAACCTGTAT
>BJCO01362052.1:0-11995 GCA_018326465.1 Flaveria floridana | reverse complement strand
ACACTTGACTCAAAATTACGAATTTTTACGAACCCTAATCTGCCGTATGGGAAAAGGTCGAAACTTTTAACACAGAGACTCATCAAAAACAAGTTTTAAAGCGAAAAAGTGTATCTTTTGAATGAAAACGTTAGTTTTGACACCAAAACCAATTGAATCCACGCAAAATCATGAGCCTAGGCTCTGATACCACTTGTTAGGACTGTGTATGTATGGAGTACTAACGGATTCTGCATGAAACCAGATCAAATAGCGTGGAATTCTATTTGATTGGCGATCCAATCAATGAGAACGAATAACCCGATCGATCTAACGATAAAACAAACGTTAAGAACAGATTGAAATCCATCAGCAACGAACTATGAACTTGGATTTGCGACTTGGGATGCTCTGGACAGCTAGGGTACGAAGTATTATGAAGTGTTATGTTTTTCCACGAATTATGTGGTATTTATAGGTTATCAGTGTTCATTCGTACGATTGAACCATTAGCATGGTTTAGCCATGCGGCTGAATCATGCGATTGACTCATACGCACGACTGAAGGTTCAGTTGTGCGATTGAACCAATCTTATGTCTCAATCATACGACTGATCTAGTCATTTGGTTCAGTCGTGCGACTGGTCCATAAGCATGGTTCATTCATGTGTATGGGCCATAAGTATGGTCCATTAGCATGAATGTCCACATGACTAAGTTAAACACATTTCTAATTCTTATTGACTTAGAACTATGTAAAACCAACATCAAACCTATATATTTAGTTCATACATATGAATCACATTCAGTATAAATATAACATGACATAATTAATCATAGATAAACATCACAACGCATTTCATATATCATTCAATCAATTCTTTACATTGGATCACACAAGTGTAAGACATGAAAGACTTTTACATTTAAGAACATAAACTAGGTACATCAATATGTATCAACATTATTTTCATGAGAAAGTTCAATTCTTCTTCTAGGTGTCTGATAGTAAGGACAATTAGGAGAAATATGTCCTCGTTCTCCATAACCATAACAGGATCTCCCTTCAATTGGTCTGGGAGATCTTTTGTGTGGGGGAGAGTAGGATCTAGGGTTGGTCTCTTTCTTTTCTTGTTTAGGTCTCTCACCTTCTTTAACGAATTTAATTGGTTTAACTTTTTGATTTCCTTTTTCATTTAATTTAGTGAGATTTTGATGATGAACAGTTTTAGAATGAGTTGGTTCTGAAATTTTATGTTTTGAAATATGAACTTTTGAACCCAACCCAAGAGAAGCATTGCTATTCTCATCATCCTAATTTTCAAAAACAACCTCATCTTTAGTGCCAGAACTAGATGCCTTCTGTTCAGTAACAGATTGCACAGTTTTAACTGTGGAATCTGGATCAGTGATTAGAGGGGTAGTCACCACATGATACTTGATAGGGTTATTATTAATGGGTCGACATTTTGTGTTCAAAAGGATCATGTGGTGGTGGCACTACTTTATAACCAAGCCCTTCCCTACCGTTTCTCTCTTTGACTAAGTTCTACACAATATGAGTGGAACTAGCTAGACTGTGAAGTTTTTGATTTAACGATTCAATTTCAACTTGCAAAATAGCTTTTTCTTTCATAGTTTTCTCTATTTTTAATAAATAGAACTTAATGTCATTTGCTTGATTACAGGAAACAACCTCGGTTTCCCTATGTTGCTTTCCTAACAGATCAAGTTTTTCTTTAAAACTGCTTTCATTTTATTTTAACACCCTGTTAGCTTCAGTACACAGTTTCAAATCATTTACCAGACTGTCATTGTGATCTAACAACCTAGCAAATTTTGAATCTATGCTTTCAAGAAATTTATTACATTCTTCACAAGCATGTTTATCAAAAAGTTCATCTTTGGTACTTACCTGTGACGTGCTAGAGGTGTTAGCCATGAAAGCTACCTGAGATTCCTTGCTAATTTAAGATTTTGTGCTTGCAGCAGCCAATTCATCTTCAACCAAATGATCCACGACATCCATAGCTTCTCCAGCGTTTGAATTAGCATGTTCAGCTATGTTATCTCCTTCACTCACTGAATCATCGGTACGATCTTCTACAAACGCAACATTAGCTTCACCACCAGAGATGAACCAAAATATGCAGTCATGTCCTTCATCTCCTTGAGTAACCATAGCTTTGGAATCAGGGCTGGTTGAAGTCACGTTCTTTTCCTTTTCCGGACGATTATGTGATGAGAAGGGGTTACCATTTTCAGTCTTCTTTGGTTTCACGCACTCTCATTTGAAATGACCATTTTCACTGTAGTTGAAGCATGTTACTTTCATTTTATCAAGACTAAAAGTTGTGTCTTTGGTGGCAACCTGATTCTACCCCGTCTTCTTCGCAAACTTCTTAGCCCTTCTAACAACACTAGCTAAAGCCCCCATGATATCCATCCTTTCCAACTCTGTCTCATCCACCTGCTCAAAATCTTCATCTGCGAGATGACAGTTCCCTATTTTACCAGCAACCAAACCATCATATGAGTGTACAACCGCCGCAAGAAGATCCATATGCTCTTTTGCTACGTCAACAGCAACATTTCTCAGATTCTCAGTCTTCAGCTTTGTAGGATTAGAGTCGGGGACAAAATTCTGAGTTCCGGATGATCCTGATGATTCACTTCTAGACGAACCACTTTAAGAAGTTCCGGACGTGTTGGAAACAAATGCTGTTTGAAGAGGTGCACCGGATGAAACTGGTGTGGGAACAACATTATATAGTGACGGATTCTGTGTGTATGACCCTTTCTTGTACTTGTATTTCATCCTTACCTCCTCCTCCCTCAACTTCAAGATAAAGTCATTGATGTCCAGACTAGCTAGAACTTTGCTTTGTCTTAGATTAGACATAAAAGAATCCCATTTATCCGGCAGACCAGTAGCAAAGCTTAATACTTTATCCACCATTGAGGTAGTAACACCATGTGTATGCAGCTCACTCATCAAATGATAAACCATTCTATAATATCATCCAAGCTCTCATTTCCCATGGATGAGAAGTTATCAAATTCCTTTAGCGCCTTCAAGGTTGCATTACCATCATATCTCATTTCCAGAGCATCCCATAACTTCTTAGATTGCTTATGTTCTAAAAACCGATGGAAGATGTCCTTAGGAATTGACTGTGTCAATAAAGCATAAGCTTTATTCTTAGCATTGTGTGTAACATTTTGCACTTATTCATCCCACTTAGAGCCAGTTTAATTCCATTTGCTCTAACAGGTAAAGTATAACCAGTCTCAATTGAAGTCCACAAGTTTGTGTCAACTCCGTTAAGGTAGATTTCAAACCGTTGTTTCCATTGTGGGTATTCATCCAAAATCAACAGTTTTGGTGGTTTGTTGTGATTCCCAATCTCATTTTCCAGAAATAAGAGGTTTTGAATCCTAGAGTCCTTTCCAGCAGTAAGTGCGGTGTTCTGATCGTCCATGTTGTCATACTTGAAAAACCTTGTATGCGAGTAAGTCAATCGTGCGATTGGAGAGTGCAACTGAGTTCAATCGTGCGATTGGAGAGTGCGACTGAGTTCAATCATGCGAGTGAGTTCAATCGTGCGATTGAGGGATTTCGAATGAGTTCAACCGTGTGGGTTAGCTTAATCATGCGAATGAGCAATACGACTAAGTCCAGTCGTGCGGTTGGATTGAGCGATTGGGATTCAGTCGTGCGATTGAGCCAATCGTGCAACTAAGACTGCTGAGTTTGAAAAAATCGAGAATTTTAACACTTTTAGACTCAAAAACGATTTTCTACAAACCCTAATCCGCCATAAGTCAAAAAGTTTGAAACTTTTGAAGCATCCACACGTCAAAAACACTTTTTGAATCAAAAACACGAATCATTTGAATGAAAACATTAATTTTAATAAAAACACTAATTGAATCCACGAAGAATCAAGAGCCAAAGCTCTGATACCACTTGTTAGGACCGTGTACGTACGGAGTACTAACTGATTGAACATGAAATCAAATCAAATAGTGTGGAATCCTATTTGATTGACGATCCAATCAGTGAGAACGACAACCTGATCGATCTAACGATTAGACAAACATTGAGAACGAGTAGAAATCAATCAGAAATGAAATTTGAAGTTGGATGGACGAACTAGGACACTCTGGACGGCTAGGGTATGATAGAATTCGAAGTGTCCTGATTTTCCATGAATTACGTGGCATTTATAGGTTTCAGTGTATAGTCGTTTGACTTAGCCATTAGCATGGTTCAGTCGTGCGACTGAGTCAAGCGATTGATTCATACGCACGACTAAACCCTATGAATAGTTCAGTCATGCGACTGAGTCAGTCTTATGACTCAGTCGTGTGACTGATCCAGTCACCAGGTTCAGTCATGCGACTGGTCCATAAGCATGATCATTAGCATAAATGACCACAAGACTAAGTCAAACACATTTCTGAATCATTACTAACTCAGAACTATGAATAACTCCTACAAACCTATATATAATGTTCAGTTAAGTGGGTAGTAATAAACATTATAAGAATACAATATAATCAATAGTAAATAGACATCCAAACATATAACATATTACAATAATACCCTTGTATTACACATATGTAAGAAATGAAAGACATAAACGTTTAAGTACAATAAACTAGGAACATCATGTATCAACAGCATCCAACTCAGATATGTTGCATGGTGATTTCCTACGCCCATGTAGTTGACCATACTTTATTCCATAGTTCACCTTTTATTAGTTAGTATAGTTACCAACTTTAGTTGGTGACACAAGGTAATTCATGGACATTCATGACTACCAAATCTATGATAGTATTTTATCTTAGATACCTTACTTCTAACAATGTAGTATTTGTGTAGTTGTAAGTTCAACTGGTCATCTATGTATAACCGGCTGTAAATAGTAGTATATATAGTTTCTCAATGTAACTCATTTAAATATGCTTGTAATAGTCTTATAACACTGAGTTAAGAAGTAATACCTACAAGTATCTTGAAAAAACATTTGTTGGGTTCATTAACTTATTATATTATTATCAACTTAGTTAGAGATTCTGCTTCATCAACCGAGTGAGATATTGTGAGTTAGTGAGATAAACTAGTGTTGAGAGACCAACACCGATCCTGCAATTGGTATGAGAGCTTTTTAGGCTCTTGATTGTGAGATCTAACCATCCCAAATCACCCTTGTGTCTTCATTCTCACTCACTCTACTCAAATTGTCCACAACTAAAAATTTTCTATGACTGAGATGGGAACCATGACTAAGGCTCCTATTATCACCCCTGATAATTTTAGAAGCTGGTTTTAACGTATTAAAGAATTAATCAAATATCAAGACAACAGTATATGGAGATCTGTCACACATGATCCATACAAGCCAAAGGTGGCATCACCAACTGGTAAAGGTGCCATGATTGAAAAAGCTGTTGAAGACTACTCAGAGAGAGATTTCAAGAAGTTGGACATCAATTGCAAAGCCATGTCTTTTACAACCATACAAAACTCTATAATGGTAGGCTTTGAGCACCGTAAGTCAGCCAAAGAACTCTTTGATGTTTTGACATTGATGTACTCTAGTTCTTTTGAATCCAAAGAGTCCAAGAAGGTTGTACTGAAGCAGAAATTTGAAAACTTCACTTATATTGTTGGTGAGACCATCAACAATACTTTAGGTACATGGACTTAATCGTATCTCTTCATTCTATGGGAGTGACTATTGAGAAGAGAGGTATAGTAAGAAAATTCAAGAGTGCATTTCCTCATGAATGGACTTTCTACTGTGTCTCTATCAAGAGAACTAAGAATCTAAACACTCTTACCATAACTGAACTATATGGAATCCTTAATGGACACCGTATGGACATGGAGACTTAGAAAGGCCATCAGGTGAACATAAGCTCAAACCTCCCTATCAACATTGTTGTACATGTTGTTATAACATCAAGAACTCCCCAGCCCAGATGTACCTAAAATACAACGATCACCCATCATACTCCTTTGGGCCTTACATCATATTTCCTGAGACACCAGGTCTCAACAACCTCAACAAAATACTTTCCAGGATAGTTGTGCTTTTGTTTCAGGAAATGAGCACTCCGGAGATTTTCAATTCTGTTGTGATTGATCTCTAGTGTTTAGCCCAGATGATGTACAAAGAAGTTCTTTCAACAAAATCCTTTCCAGGATAGTTGATCTCGAATACATGGACGTTGTCCAATAGATGACACTTTTAATCTACAAAGCAAAGAAGTTCTTTTTGAGAACTGGAAGGTAATTTCCCCAAAACCCAACTAATAGCAAGTTTAGGTTTGACAAGTCAAAAGCCAAGTGCAACAACTATAACCGACTTGGTCATTTCACAAGGGAATGTAAGGTTCCTAGATCTAATCCTAGAGCAGCTTAATCCTCCCCACATCATGATACCCCTAAGGCTACAGCCAAGCCAACTGAGCAGCAAACTGTAGCTATTGCTAAAGATGTTGATTGGAGCTTCATGGTACAAGATGTCACCCCTGCTCAAGCTCTCATGGCTGGTACTGAAGATACCAAGGTATATGAATATCTCTGTACACTAGCCTGTATAGCTAAGGTTGAAATGTATAAGGACTACAACATGGACGTTAAATGTGATATTGAGTCCTTAAACATATTAAAATCTAATTTTAAGAGGGCGGAATCTTACTATAAATTCAAAATTAAAGAGTTAGAGAAAACTATATCTTCTTTAAAACATAAACACTTAAACTATAGGAAGTTTTCCAACAATACAACCAGTGGAAAGTTTGGGTTGGATAAAAGAAAGGTGAAGTGTTACAACTGTAACAAAATAGGACGCTTTTCTAGAGAGTTCAAGGTACCAAGGACAAATGCTGCCAAGCATAAACTAGACCAAACTACGTTAATGGAGCTCTACAGACTGAGAAGCCCAAGCAGCAAGCTGTAGTTACTGCTGAAGAAGGAGGCTTTGACTAGGGCTTTTAATTTAAAGATGCATCTCAAAAACAAACATTGATGGCTGATCATGAAGAATCCAAGGTATTGGAACATCTTCATACTCCTGAATGTATTGCTAAAGTTAACAGATACGAGTCCTACAACTTGGAAATAAGATTTGACCTTGAGTTCTTAAATATCTTAAAAGCTTATTTTAAAAGGTCTAAAATGATTATAGGCTTAAGATAGAAGATCTAGAGTTATCCATTTAAACTCTTAAGCATGAACACACCAACTACAAGACTCAAATCAAAGATCTTATCACCAAGTTAACTGAATGCCAGGTTGATCTTGTGTTCAACAAAGCCAGGGCAGAAAAAATATGTTCTTGAAGAAAATACAATAAAGAACATTATATTCACATCCTTGCATGCATGGATATGTTATAAGAATTAGTAGTGACTGGGATCTACTGAGATAGCTCTTCCACACACTCTACTATTTGTAATATCTCCAAGGTTCAAAACTTGTCAAGATGAGTTTCCCTTCATAGACCCCATATAAGAAGTGGATGAAGATGAAAAGGAGATAATGAAGGATGGATCAGAGGTGAGTGAAGAAGATCACTCTAAGAAGGGTCACTATCTTCCTGAGGAGAGGAAAGAACCAGGGACGATCAAGTACAAAAGGAAGAACTTGATTAGAGCAGACAAGAGAAGGTCAAAGAAAGCTAAAGAGATCAAGGCCACCTTTAACTCCAAGCAGAAACAAGTCTTTATCTCTACAGGATTTGAAGTGGTAGCGATTAAACACTCAACGATGGACTCTGGTAGCAGGAGTCTTAGTTCATGTCCAACATATCCTTATGAAGAAAAGAAGGCTGATCAGCTATGCACCACTCTTGCATACCCTAAGCCATCCAGTTACAAGAGCATGCCTCACCCTATAAAGCCTAGTGCATCATCTGTGAAGATGAAGATGGAAGTTGAAAATGATCAATCTTAGCTTTAAACTCAAAAGCAAAACTCTCAGAAGAAAGTCTGTTAATTGCATCATGTATGGTAGTACTTCTCATCTTGCCAAGGATTGCATCTAAAATCCTAACAGTACTATCCACATTACCAAGAAGAAAACTTCTGAGAAGAAGAAGAAGAAAAAGAAGAAGAAGACAACTTTGGAAGGAAAGTTTTTTCCTTTCATAACCTCCAAAGTGAAGAAGAAGACAAGTGAAAATTTAACTTAAAAAAAATCTGGTTTCAGAAGACTGGAATACTTCCGAAGTATTGAAGTCTGTTGCAGTGGATGCAAACTCTTCCGAAGGTCTAGTCTGCAAAACTTCCAGAGGTATCGAAAATTCTGAAGTGTTGAAGATCAAGTCTAATCTTCCAAAGATGGTATGGAAGATAAAGGAAGACCATGTGGTTGAAAGTTCCTTATGAACAACAGCCAATGATCCTTAAAGCTTGTATATAGGATCAATCATTGTTGTATTGTCTTCAATTCACTTTGACAAGCCCAAGACCAACAAGAATTGGGTTTCCAAATGTAACTAACCATCTCTTTTTGTGTAGGAACATCTAAAGACCAAAAGGAATGTATGGATCATTGATAGTGGCTATTCCAAGCACATGGCAAGCAATGGCTCTTTGATTCAAAATTTTAAGAAAATTGATGGATCAGTTACTTTTGGAGTAGATTTAGGTGATTACAATACTAGAAGGGGCAGGGTCACATATGGTAAGCTCCGCATTAAGAAGGAAAACTTTGTCAAGGAGCTTGGGTACAATTTACTTAGTGTATCCCAATATTATGATCAGGGACACAACATGCTCTTCACTAAGCATGAGTGAATTGTTCTGAACCCCAGAGTGGTCATTTCCTAAGAGCATATCCTGCTCAGAGCCCCTATGATAGGAAACATGTACAACATGGATTTGTAGGAAACATCCCATTCAGGAGAAGTTTCTTGCTTTCTATTAAAAGCCAATGGTGATGAGTCTTTCCTCTTGAATAAAAGAATATGCCATATAAATTTAAAAACATGAATAAATTAATTAAGAAAGATTTGGTAACTGGAATGGCAAAGAAAGAGTTTACAAATGATGACCATTATATTGCATGTTTTAAAGGGAAGCAACATAAAGTGTCTCACAAGCCAAAGGAAAGCAACTCTATCACTACCCCCTACACTTATTACATATGGATCTCTTTGGCCCCACCAGTGTAATGAGAATAGGAAGGACCTGTTATTGTTTGGTAAAAACAGATGATTTCATAAGATTCACTTGGGTTTTCTTCATTAGAACTAAGGATGAGACTCCTAAGATCTCGAAGAACTTCATTTTGAAAATTGAGAATCAATGTGATCACAAGGTGAAAACTATAATATATGATCAAGGAACTGAATTCAAGAACCAAATCCTTAATGCATTTTATGATGAAAAAGGTATTTCAAGACAATATAGTGATCAAAGGACTCCTCAGCAAAATGATGTTGCTGAGAAGAGAAACATGACAATTATTGAAGCTGCAAAAACCATGTTATCTAACTCTAAACTGCCCATCACCTTCTGGGAAGTGGTAGTCGACACTACCTGCTATGTGTAGAATAGAGTTTTAGTAGTTAAGACTCATGGTAAGACTCTTTATGAGTTTTGGCATAAAAGAAGACATTTTATTGGTTTCTTTAATTCATTTGGATGTCCTTGCACCATCCTGTATAGAAGTAGCCAAATTTGCTAAGAAATCAGGTGATGGGAATTTCATTGGATACACTTCCCAAGCTTAAGCTTATAGAGTATACAATCTCAAAACTAAAGTAGTTGAGGAGTTAGCAAATGTGACCTTCAATGAGAACAGTCCTGGTGTGAAAGGTTCAATTCTTGATTGGCTACTTGATCTTGATTTAGTTACCAATTGTTTTAACAAATCTTGTAAAAATGTTTCAGGATCTACTGGTAACTTACCAATAAGAGATCCTTACCTAAGATTTGAGCTGAGAAGACTAAGCAAGATAACTACTTCATCTTCAGAGGTAACTAACCTTGCAAATGGAGTTCCTATCAAAACAACCATGAAAAACTCAACTTATACATTTGGGGTGCCTAAAATTCTAGGACAGAGGCATATAACTTTAAAGAAGGAATTTCCAATGTTGGAGAGAATGGAGGTGATGATAATGATCAAGAGTTTCTTGATATTGATAACCACTCCATAGAAGACAACATCAATGATGTCACACACTCATTGGATCAAGCTTCTCTTAATAAGGGTGTTGATGTGGTGGTTGACAATCAATGGTCAGATCTGAATTTCATAAATTTAGATCTATCCAATCAACTTGCTATGATTCCTCAACTTAGAATCCACAAGTCACATCCCACCACAAACAAGATTGGAGATGTTGACGCATGGGTGAGAACAAGAGGACAAACTCATGACAAAAATGTTTGTCTATACTTCTGTTTCTTGTCCTAGATAGAGCGCAAGAAAGTTAATGAAGCTTTGAAGGATGGTACTTAAGTTGAACAATGTAGGAGGAACTTCTTTAATTCAAAAGGTAAAAGGTTTTGAACCTATGCCCTCTTCCTTAAGGAGAGACCACTATACGTACCAAATGGGTATTTAGGAACAAGAAGGATGATAGAATACTTGTTATCAAGAAGAAGGCTAGATTAGTTATTCAGTGCCAAATACAAGAAGAGGGGATTGACTACACATATGCTTTTGCTTCAGTGGCAAGACTTGAAGTTGTTAGTGTAGAAGACTATATAAGGCTCGGCAAAACATCAAAAGCAAATTGATGAATTCAAGCGAAAACTGAATAAATCAAGCGAAATCTGATCTCTCGTGACTAAGAGGATTCGCGCAAATTGATTAACCGCGCGAAAGGAGTGTTTCGCGCGAGAACATGTGTTTAGTATAAATATGTATTTTTCGTATTTTGTAGCTAAGGTTTCCAGTTCAATTTGCTTTGTAATAGTTCTGTGCATTTCGCACAAGATAGTAATCACACTGATTATCAATTGAAGTCATTTTGATCATTGCTTGTCTTCTTCCAATCTCAATTCCATTCCGCGTTAATGAGATTGAGATCTTGGTTGTTATTCTTGGGATTTGACTGACTTTTACAATTGGTATCAGAGCATTTGGATCTAGAACCAAGATTTGAAGACGTTTTTGGATGAATTGACTCATTCTTCATCTTACCTTTCACTTGTTTGATTGAGAACTTGATATGGAGAAGTTATGCTGCTGAAATTTTGAAGAAAAGTGATAATTTGGACTGAATTTGACTGAGTTTGGATTTAAAATTGATAGAAAACTGATTAATTTGAACTAAAATGAATCAAATTGGAACTAATCAGTTAATTTGAGGTGAGAAACTGGTAAAATTCGCAAATCGGAAAACCAAGTGTGTGAAAAAGTTCAGGATTTTTCGCGTGCGAAAACTGCATTTTCGCACAGGCAGTTATTCTGCTTTTTCACGCGATTTCGCTTGGAGGATAAGTGAGAATCTCGCACAATTTTGAGACTCGCGTGAAAACCGTTGTCGCGCGAAAGCTGTTGTCGCACGAATTCTATTCTCGCACGAAAAGTCTGATTTTTGATTTTCTGGTCAACATGTCTTCATCAACACCTAATTTGAAACATCTTACTGCTTCTCTTCACCTTGATACTGAAATTGGCACTGGGAATAAGCCTCCTAGACTTCTCAGCGAAGATGATAATGTTGATTGGGCTTACAGGTTCAAAAATCATGTTATCTATACTGAACCTAATATGTGGAGCTCGATCAAGTATGGTCTTTATATTCCCATGTACAAGAATGATAAAGGGGAGATGGTGAAGAAACCTGAACACTTATGGGATGAAGATGACATGAAGAGATTAGAGCTTGATGACAAGGCTTATGCTGCTATTACTATGGCCTTGACTACTGAAATATCTCATAAGTTTAAAGAGTTCAGAGGAGCGAAGGTGTTATGGGATGCATTGGAAACTCAGATCATGGGTAATAAAGACATGAGAGAAAGCAAGAAGGATATG
>BJCO01362050.1:0-10113 GCA_018326465.1 Flaveria floridana | reverse complement strand
TTAAAGCACACATGTACATGTAGTTCAAACCTTTTCAGAGAAAGAAAGGAGATCTTGAGTATTATAGTATTGATAATTTTTTAGCGATGAAAAATTTCATTTATTTACATGAAAATGGTATATATATTAAAACTTTAATATAGGCTTAAACTTGTTAAGCTCGGCTCGAGCACGTTTAATTGGCTTCCATCAAGCTTAAATTGAGTTGATCTCGAGTGGATCATAAACAACCCTTCTCATTTACACCTTTAATATATATAACTCGAATTGAAGAAGATATAGTCATATGATTCAATCGAAATTACTAAAACTACCTAGAATAGAAACATAAAAGCAAAATAACATAAAGATATAAGAGCATTACTTTAACACAACGACTACGTGTACGGATTCGAATTTCTTTTATTAACTCTTAATATTTAAGTTATTATCACGTAATTCAAGGAAAAAAAATATTTTTTTTTGTATATTAAGGATATTTTAAAAATAAATAAAATTTTAGTTGTGTTTCGGGTCACACAATTTTGTTTTAAACTGATCTAAACCACTCAACGCATACTCTTAATTATCTATGAGTATGTATTACCGCTTTGCGATCATGAGTTTAATACATGAGCCTGTTGCATTAATTATAAAGGTAGCCTGTATATGTGAGATAGCGAATCGATTTGACCCATTCCAATATTCCATCCCTAGCCAAGTGAAAATTAAGTCAAACATCAAAACACACTAACAGTTATATCTAGATTTAGTCCACCCAATATAGAGATTTTTAAAATAGTTTGTTTATACAAATATCCATTTATGTTATTGAGATATCTTATTATCTGTATCTCTCTCCATGTATCTATATGTATGTATAAAAAAATATAGAGATGTGAAAATAAATTAGGTGTCCTAATAACATACCCCTTTCAAAATGATATCTTCTAATATTATGTTGAACTAAATGGCTATTTAATTAATTATAATGATTCTAATATCTAATCACATCACGAATTAGAAGGTATGAATGATGGGTGTTTATGACTTTATGTGGTGTAAAATTGGACAATCAATGACTACTTTAGTTATAATCATACTCACATGTCTCTTTGAATTCATTTGGAAGTGAGTGTGGCATAACGCACGCTTGCCACAAAAACCGGTCTTTGTGTTCACATAATCAAGATTAGAGATTTTAATCATGTCTATATTTATATTTAATTATTAATTTATATTCTCTATGCTCGCTTTTATCATACAAAATTAAAATTATTCATACTTTTTAATTTTAATACTATTAATAAATTGAATAGCGGATTATAATCATCGATTTTACCACTTGATAAACCTTTAACAGAATATTAGTTAAACAAATCACAAATTTCTTTCTATTAAAACGTCATATCTTTGTATAATTAACAATAATCAAGTTTCTAATTGTTTTAGTGAAATAATTCAAACATATTACTGAAAAGCCAGTTAACTTTCATTCTTTCAATACTTGTTCTTATGCTGTGAAAAGTTTGTTAAGTAAAAAATTTTGAAATTAAATTGCACAAATTTCATTCTTTCAATACGTTGTTACTGTTTTGGTGATTATTATTTTCTTATTTTCTTAAATATAACTTTAAGTAGGAGGTAACAATAAAAAAATTCACTATTTGGATCTCAATTCTAATCACATTTTAAAACTCAACACCATGAAATTAATTTTGCTACTTATTTAATGATTTACAATAAATATCCTACACGTTATTCAACTATCACTGTTGAATTTTAAGACGTTAGAGAAAGAAAGTGTCATAACTATTTGAAGATAATAATTATCTCTAATTATAATTAAAAATTATCTCTAACCGTAACCACATCCCATATTACGTTTAGTAGAACATACGTATTTAAATAATATAATTTCGTGTATGACACACTGTAAAGTGACGTGTTACCTACTAAAAGGTCACGACTTAAAATCCTATAAAATGCATCTGTAATTTTTAAGAGTAAATAAGTTTGATAAAGAGTGTGCGCTCCGGTAGAAAGAAAAAGTAAAATAATTGACATAGTGACATTGTTAAGAAATTCAATATAGGACACATAAAAAAGTATTTTTATTTTAAAACAACGTGAATTGATATTCACACATATCCACACGGCAAGCAAAAGATAAAGGGGTAATAAGTTTTGGGGGACCGTTGCAGATATGGAATGTAGCAATGAAAGAGAATGTAAAAAAGATTCTTATCACTCGGCTATTCTGTTACACATGACTACTTGAGTTTTAATATGAGAATGTAGCAATAAAAAGATTTTTATTCCATTAACCTTTGATATTTTTAGTTTTTTAGCTCCGGAGTCCATGAACTTTCTGAATCGGGTTCAACGGGTCATCCATAGTATTGTTTCGACTCCTAAGGGTCAAGGTTTTGTTTTTAGTAGGCTAGATTTTACTATTCAAAAAGGGATTGTGGCGCAACTTGTTGCCCGTTTACCTGTCTTTTTATTTTAAGTATTTGATATTATGAAATGAAAACCGATCAAGATAAAAAATATATATATAAAATTCAGATCACATAACCTTTTACCTAATGAAATTCAAAACAAGTATAATAACTGACTCCTTTGTAATTATTTAAAACTAATTACGGTTAAACGTCAAAACCGAGCTGTTCAAACAAATGGGGTTGGGTCAATCTTGGTTTAGGCTAAAAGTGGTCCTTTAGAAATATGCACATAGGTGCGGGTCAAAACAGTACTGATAAAATGGATAGAGCTCAACCCTTTTATCTTAAGTAAGCTCCATCTCCAACCGGATTGACTCATTTCGCTAGCTGGAGATGAAGCATATTATTATAGCACGAGGGTCAAGTAGAAAATCAAAGTTTAAAGACTAAGGGGGTGTTTGGTAACTTTTTAATGATACATACTACATATCAAGAGGTAACCATAATGTTGAATAAGTAACCATAATGTTGAATGGTTAAGAGACAACATATTAACCATTTAGCATTATGGTTACTTCTTAATGATTAAGATGCTATGAACCATTTAGAGTTAACTTTTTAATGACTATTAAAATACTAACAAACAACTTCTAAGTTGTAAGCTTTATGTGTTAAACTTGAAAATTTACAAAGTTGAGGGTCAAGCTAAGAATATGTTAGTATGAAATAAAATTCAAATTAATACAACACTAAAAAATAACCAATGATCCTTAGCCTGAGTTGTTAAAGTAAGATAGGGTCCAAGTCTCCTTTGGAGCAAAAATATTTTTGGTTGAGTCAGGGAGTTTTTCTAGTTGTGGACTTATGAGTTTTCTCCTGAGAGGATTGGTCGGTTGAGGGTGCGATCCGGGCTGGAAAATATATAAGCGAACTCAATTAAGATAACATCTATCACGAAGCAGGATCGTACATTTGTCATTTAAACTAATACAACACTAAAAACAATAGTAAATGTGTGTAGTATGATATGGCAAACGATCCATGATTACCAGACAACATTAATATAGTTGCTACGCTAGATAAAAACGTCAATTATTTCTTTTCTCTCAACCACTTTACCATTTACGCTACACGATTTGAAATTTTTACGACAATCATCAAAGTCACCAGACTAGTGTAGACTACTAGACGTCTAGACCATGCATGTTTTCTTTAGAAGGTTATTAAAGAAATATCAAAAATTCAAAATCAACTATTGGATCTTGGATTGTGAGTTTGTGAATTGTGACCCGATTTGGGGGAAGGGTGGGTTTCGGCCCTATTAGGCCGAATTGGGTTAAGGTATGGGCCAAACACGTGTAACACATATTTTGGGCAACATATTGGGCCATTTGTGCTAAGTTTACTTGTTTATACGGGCTAATGCCTAGTGCTAAATGGTTATAATATTGTTTTCTTAAAATACCAAATATATTAATTAAAAAGCAACTTGTATTATTGTATAAAACCCAAGACTTTATGGTCTAATTATATTAGTAATTGCCGGTAGTAATTACAGTACTTCTTAATCAGAAAATTATGAGTTTTTGCCCTCAAGGGTAGACATTTTGATATTTTTAGGTTGGGATATATAGACATCCCAAAATTTTAAATTAATATCCCAAAATTTCTATACGGGTCGTATAGCCCCATACGTGTCGTATACGGGGGTCGTATAGTCATATACGGGGCGTATAACCCCTCTGGCAGCCCCCTGAAATTTTTTCTCGTAGTCAGTGTCGAAATTAGCTATACGCGTCGTATACCCTATATATGTCGTATGAGGGGGGGGGGTCGTATAGGGCTATATGGGGCGTATAGCTCTCTGATAGTCCCCTTGAATTTTCCTCGTTTTCAGTGTATTCGACCCTATACGCCGCGTATGGACTCATATGCGTCGTATAGGGGGGTGTCGATTTATCTGGGTGGGTGTCTCTATATTAGGACATATTTTTATCTTAGAAAATCTAGGTGTTGCTAGGGGTGTTAAAAATATCCGAATACGAAACTAAATCCAAAGTATCTGAAATTCCGAATTTGAAATATCCAAAAATTTGGATATCTGAAAATTTGAATGATCTAAAATTTTCTTATTCGGACTTGAATAGTGTTTCGAGGATTTTCGGATATTAAATAATAAATATTAATTAGAAATTTTAGATAATTTGGATATTTTCTTAAAAGCTTTAGATATCTGAAAACGTTTTTTTAATAAATAATATTATACTTTTATAAAATTTATTAAATAATACATATTTTTTAGTCCCGATATCCGAATCCGAAAGAATCCGAAATTTCGGATTCAGATTCAGATCTAGATGGTGAAATTTACTATTTAAAATTTTTGGATATTTGATTTTGAACAGTTAGATGAAAACAATTTATGAATGCTTCAACGAGTATAATTTCTAGAATTTATAACATATTGTTTGGATCATAATGTTTTAAGAATACCAATTTCACTTAGGGTGATGGTACATAATCTTTTGAACCCTCTGTTACTCTTGCCATCATCTTATAATATGGTGTCATCTCGTTTGCAGCGCTATCTTTCTTACTAGATACTATCCAGGCAAATTTAACCCAACTTGTGGAGGTAAAACATTCAACGACTTCAAATTTGGGTTAGTGAACCCGATGGCTATACCTGAGATAGTTGTTGTGGTGTTCTCGAGCAACGTTATTAAACCCGCATAAGAACCCAAGGGACTTCCACCATTAAAGTTATTACTTTTTACAATGTATTGATGAAAATTATACATTTAAATTAGGTTTATATGCAAGGATATTTATTAAAGTTTTATGCCAGTAGAATTTTAAATATCTTATTACATAATAAAATCTCAGGTTAGGTAGTTACAGTGTTATCGCACAAGCGATACAATTTTTCACCGGTAATCTAATATTTAGTTTTAAACTTTGAACCATCACCCCCGTTGACCACAAGTAATTGAATATTGAGATAGAGAGAAAGGACGTAGTGACAACACAACATTGTGTGTATTATTATTATCATTTAAAAACAATTTTTTTCTTTATTTTCTTTTTCATTACATTTATTTTGAATATTTTAGTTTTTCTCTAACGATATAAACCTAGATAGTTTTGGTTTCGTTTTTGGGTTTAATTTGATATATATATTGGCCTTAGAATATGACTTTTTATGTTTTTTTTACGACTCATGTATTTAGTAGTAACGAGCTGTTGTTTTATCTTTTGGTTATAAGGATCCCAGCGTGTTTATTTCTACCTACGTTTCCAAGCCGTCGTTTTTCTTTTCTTCGGGGGGTTTTTGGTTTTGCCCACGTATGACATTCTCATTACAACCAGCTCATGCAACAACACACGTGGTATAAGTAGCTAATTTCTTTTGATGCTACTATGTTTAAAACTACTATACCATAAATTTTATTTATAACTAAAGCTCCAATTAAACCACTTTTATTAAAAATACTTTCATGTAATTATTTGCATAGAAAATTTTTCTCCCAGTCTCATAATGTGTACACTAACATTAGAATTGGGTAAGTGAGTCTAACCACTTGTTAGCTACACGAGGTAGACTTGTTAAAACATGAATTAGGTTAAGCTAAAAATAAGCTCGATTCGGATAATGTTAATAAGTTTCAAATATATAAACAATAATTTCAAGATGCTATACATATGTATAATCAAATGTCAAAGTTCATAAGCTAGCATAATGTTATTGCGCCTTAACATGGCACGATGCATGATCATAAGTGTCGCTCCAAGGGCGGAACTAGAGGATCAAAGAGTCAGTTCTATTCATAGAATTTGTTAAATAAACAAACAAACAAACAAACCCAGTATATCCCACTCAAGAGCGGGGTCTGGGAGGGCTAGGTGGTGGCAAGTCTTTCCTCTATCCAGATAGGTAGAGAGACCGCTTCCAAAGAGACCCCTGGCTCGATACAAAAGCTAAAACGCTATCGAATCAACATATAAAAGAAATTTGTTACAACCCGAGATAAAAGTTCTAGTTCCACCACCGAGTCACGTAACTTCTTGGTTTACGAGACAAACCGGAAAATAAGCTTCACCACCACCATCTCCTCTCCAAAAACTCCCAAATCCAAACTCACCTTTTGTAGACAACTCCTCTAACACCTCTTCAACCTCCTCCATACACCCATCGAACCCATCTAGCCGAAAACTCATGGCTCGAGCTTGATCCCTCATTGAGTCTCCTTGTTTCCGACACCCCACAACTTCCTCAGCACACCGTGCCACATCCATTCTCACCATATTCTCACCATTGCACATTTTGTGTCTTAACTTCCTCTTCACATAATGCTTCGTCTTGTTTACCAATTTGATAGGAAGTTTGAGCAACACGAACACGAGAAGTTGTAGCATCAAGCATTGGCAACAACACGATATAACAAGACAATCCGCACCGATCATGTGCCAATCTTGTCGTTCCATCGTTCGAATTTGAAGGAGTTAGGAGGAGCTGGAAGATGGAAAAAATAAAGATGACTCATTTTGATAGTTTCATGAAGATGGATTCCTTTTTTTTCTTGGAAGATGGTGTTAAAAATGGTGGAAACAAAGTGTAGAGTGTAAGCAAACATGTGATGGTGTTGAATAGAAATGTGTGATTGCTTTTGTTACACTGATACCATTATTGGGTTACCCAACTTTTGTCTGGTTATTTTAGGGGACATGCAGAAAATCCAAAACAGAACAATAAAAAAAAAACACAATTGAGAAACCAACTGTGGTTTGATTATGTTTTTTATAGTCGAATTTAATGGTTTGATTAAGGGATAACATGTGTATAATAAGTAATTGATCAAACCTCCTTTAAACCAACCTATTTATTTGTCTATTTTTTTTATATAATATGGAAAAGGTTTTGTTATTTTTTCTAATAAACAACATCCTCATTCTTCTTTATAAATTAAGAGACTTGCTTATTATTTTTATTTGAACCAAAAACTACTGGAATATGTTAACTGAAATGGGCTTTGAATAGATACCGCTAACTACCAGTTAACTGTATTAAACGAACTGTCTTTTCCAATAACTAAATTAACTGAATCGTGTGGAAACCAACATACGGGTTACAGGTTTGCTTCTGACCCATAACCGAACCAAAGAGCGCCATGGTCACCCCTGACTTTTGTCAATTACATATTTGTAACATATCATTTTGCTAATTTATACAACAAAAATACAAAATTATCTGATTACAGTAAATAATAATGCTGTTTCTTGTCTCACTATACACAAATATACAATGTAACAAAAATACTACGGTTGTAAAAATGTAGCATTATTGTATTAAAAGAATGGATCAGGATAAAGAAACCCTAAACATGTTACTTACAGAAACCAAATATGTGCAGCAAACAAAAATATGCATACTATACCCCATCTTGCTCTGGAAATTACTTACAGAATCTGATCAAAAGATTTAATCTTCTCACTCAAAACCAGCCATAAACTGAACATTCATGAGCGCGGGCCTGTGGGTCAAAACCGAGACGGTGAAAAGATTACAAATCTTGATATCTACCTTTCATTACTATCAGGGGCACAGCTGCCTTGAGTGAAATAATCTGTGCTGTAATTTTGACTGCCAAACGCCATCCTCCGAAATAGTTTAATCTCTGCAGATTGTTGAGCAGAGTTGTATATTTCACTTTCGCCGACCCTCATCCCATTGCTTAGATCTTCGGTCTCCAAACTCTCGAAAGCTCTCACAATCTGAAAAAAAAAATATAAGGAAATATGTTTGATAATCTTGACACAATGATCACTTTTGACTTTGATTTTGAAGATAGAGACGTACCTGCCCCATGCGAGGTCTTTTTGTAGCCAAGTGTCGTACACAAGCAGCTGCAGCTTCAATCATATGAAACATTTCGTTTGGAACAAAGTTCATGCCAAGCCTCGGGTCAACTAATTCTTTAAAGTCCTCAGTTTCAAGTGCATGACTAAGCAGTGGCCGAGCCTGAAATTCAAAATTCAAATCTTGAACTTTCTTTTTTCAGAATGGCTGGCATTAATTAAAAAACTTGACCTGATAAAAGGTCAAAATGGAGCATGATAATATTCAAATGTTGAGCTATTGAATTAAATAATAAAGAAATTAGACACAATTAAAAAAAAACTATACTATTAAGAGTTACTCTAATACTCTTGAATAAATAAATTTATTGTTTAAGAGTTGTAAGCATTTAAATACACATTGGATGACTTTCGACCTGTTCAATGAATTTGACCAGTTTCAGAGTTTCCAAGTTTCTAAAATTACCTCTTTGACCAGCTAGTTAAAACAATAAGCAAATTAACCCTTTATAAAGATAAAAAAGAGGTATGAGTAGCACAGATTAACATATAATGTACGCCCAAAACTAGTTGGAAAAACATATCAGAAAAAGAAAGTATCCAGCATGACAGTAACTTACCCACTGAACAAGACTCTCATCGCCCAATGGTTGAGATGCATCCACAGGTTTACGCCCTGTGATTAGTTCCAAAAGAATCACTCCAAAGGAAAAGATATCAGATTTCTCAGTCAACTTGCCACTTGAAGCATATTCAGGTGCCATGTATCTGAAATGGAAGTTAAATTAAGAACAGAGGGTGATTTGGAATTATAATAGTAAAGTACATTTTGTGGGTAGTTTATTGATGTATAGTCGAACGTACCCAAACGTTCCCATAACACGTGTTGTTACATGAGTGTACACATCAGCAGCTAATTTGGCAAGCCCAAAATCAGAAACCTGTGAAGCAAGGAATTAAACAACATTTGATATTGAAAACAAATTCTTGAACGCAGGAGTACAAAAAAACATCAACTTGGATAAAAAGGCATACCCGGGCTTCAAAGTTTTTATCTAGTAGAATATTTGAGGATTTGATATCTCGATGAATAATACGTGGGTGGCCTGTATAACCGGACAAAAGTGAATTTGTGCATAACATGCAAATAAATGTAGATTCAAGAAATGTTCTGCTTATTATCACATTGTAGTGTCCTAGAATTTCTCAGCACTTACAATCCTCATGGAGATAAGCAATACCCCTAGCTGCACCGGAAGCAACCCTAACACGAGTTGGCCAATCTAAAACCTGCTCTGACACTACAAAAGGTAAAGATAACATATAAGCGCAATCACGGAAGCACTTAACATGTAAAATATGTGGTCAATCGAAAAAATGAAAAAGTTAGTTACCATGGAGGTGGTAGTAAAGTGTGTTGTTAGGAACATATTCATAGACAAGCAACCTTTTGTTCTCGGAGATGCAATAACCAACAAGTGAAACCAAATGACGATGGTGTATTCGACTAATGATTTCCACCTCGGCACTGAACTCGCGTTCCCCTTGTCCACCTCCAATCTTTAACTCCTTTACTGCTACTTCTGTCCCATCAGCTAAGAGTCCCTTGTAAACACAACCAAATCCACCTGAACCTAAAAGATTCTGTGGTGAAAACCCATTTGTAGCCTCAATAAGATCTTCATAAGTAAACTCTGATCTTGAATTCCCTAATCCACCATGCTCCTGCGGACTGTTCATGAAGCCATTTGCAGATTTGTTTTCGTTCTCTACTGCCAAAGTTTGTATCTTTAGTAGACCTGAATCTACCACAAATCATAAAGCTTCTCAA
>BJCO01362049.1:0-12264 GCA_018326465.1 Flaveria floridana | reverse complement strand
ATTGAATGTGTTGCACGTGTATGAACTAACTATATAGGTTTGATGTTGTTCTACATGGTTCTAAGCCAATAAGAACTTAGAAGTATGTTTAACTTATCCATATGATAGTTCATGCTAATGGACCATGCTAATGGACCATAAGCATGAATATATCATGCTTATGGACCGGTCACACGACTGAACAAGAAGACTGGATCAGTCGCACGTCTGAGACATAACATTGAGTCAGTCGCACGACTGAACCTTCAGTCGTGCGTATGAGTCAATCGCATGATTCAGTCGCACGACTGAACCATGCTAATGGTTCAGTCGTACGAATAAAGATAGAAAACCTATAAATACCATGTAATTCATGGAAAAACATAACACTTCGAATACCTACATACCCTAGTCATCCAGAGCGTACCAAATCGTCAATCCAAGTTCATAGTTTGTTTCTAATCAATTCTCATTCGTTCTTAACATCTGTTTCATCGTAAGATTGATTAGGATATTCGTTCTCACTGATTGGATCACCAATCAAATAGGATCCCGCACTGTTTGATTCGGTATCACGCAGAATCCGTTAATCGGTCGTAATATCTAGGCTAGTTCGGATGGTTACTGGAGTGTGCTAGAAGATTGTATTGACCGTCTTTTGCAAAGTGACTCTTTTTCCCACACATTAAGCATCTAATCTTCTTCTGCTTCTTAGATGACGTGATATTCTACCTGAGCTCTTGTAGCTCCTTCTTCGTCACCTGCCTTTTACCTCTTATCAGCTGATGATCAATGAAATCTTTAGTTTTCACCTTTTATCCTGAAGATCTCATCAACTGACTTACCTCAGTTCCACCCATCTTTTTCTTTATCTTGTGATCAGCATGGGTGATTAGATCAATCTTCTTCCTTAGGAACCCCTTATTATGATCCTTACTGCTTCATAAGTAGACCTTTAAATATATGGTTGGGGTCTTATTTCTAAAGAGTTTGAGGTTCCTACATAGCAGCTTTTGTTGTGAGTCTTCATGTTACAGTTGTGCTTTATTTGAAGTTTTGTCTTCATGGAGGGGTTTGACTTGGCAGACAGTTTGAAGTTTTGCTTTAGTTCCAGCTGTACTTTCGTTGAGAAGATCTTTGTTTCTTTCCTTTTAGCAAAAACACAGTGGTCAGCAAATGCAAACTCCTTGTTTGGTAGTCTTGTGACTTTTGTGCTAATCTTCTATGCAAAATGGAGGATTCATTTATTGAAGCTTTGGAAATGAAACATGATACATTTCCTGGAGATGATGCAATCTGGATGTTGAGCACATACATATTATCTTTCTTGAGAGCTCTTAAAATTATTTTAGCATTTAGAATTTCAAACATAGGAGATAAAACAATGCATTTATGCTCAGTGAAGAGAGTGTAGTATTTTGTTTATCACATAGCTAAGACACACTAAGCATATTATAATTCAACTCCTTTACATAGTTCACCTTATCATAGCTTTCCTTTCCATTGTTGATTATCCCCATGCTAGTAATGTATCCTACTTTCCAAAAGCAATAGATCTACCATCATATGGTTCAAGATTTAACAGGCATGATCCGCCACCTATCATTTACTGGGAGCATACACTATACACAAGC
The DNA here is from genome assembly GCA_018326465.1 of Flaveria floridana. Classification (NCBI taxonomy): domain Eukaryota; kingdom Viridiplantae; phylum Streptophyta; class Magnoliopsida; order Asterales; family Asteraceae; genus Flaveria; species Flaveria floridana. Next base: position 10,651 of record BJCO01362049.1, on the reverse strand, counting down.
CATAAATTAGTTTGGTCTACGGGTGTTCCTGCATATAAAAAACTTGTTTGGTGATGAATGGGGACCCAAGCCTGTGCAGTTTTGGGTTTTTAGTTTTGGGTCATCTAAGGATTTAAGAGATGTCTTTGGTTTCTAGCATTTTCTTTTGACTTTACCTGATTCTTTAACATCATCGTTTATGTAATGACCCTTTTAAGCTTTTAGGTATGGTGATGGTTTCCTAAAAGTCTTATTCTTCTTCAAGTTTGTAGTTGCTGATTTGTTCGGTAGATTCTTCAGAGGTGCTGACTTTCTCTTTGAATCAGCTCTGGGATTTGACCTCCAAACAACTTCATGATCACCATCCTTTCCTTTTGATTGTTGATTGATAGATGTAAACTTGTTTTAGGGTCTAGGCTAATTTGGATGGTTGTTGGAGTGTGCTAGAAGATTGTATTGACCGTCTTTGCAAAGTGACTCTCTTTCCACACATTAAACATCCAAACTTGTTCTATTTTTTAGATGACTTGATCTTCTGCCTGAGCTCTTGTAGCACCTTCTTCATCACCTGCCTTTTACCTCTTATCAACTGATGATCAATGAAATCTTTAGTTTTCACATTCTATCCTAAAGATCTCATCAACTAACTTGCCTTAGTTCGACCCATCTTTTTGTTTATCTTGTGATCAGCATGGGTGCTTAGATCAATCTTCTTCCTTGGGAACCCCTTATTATGGATCTTTACTGCTTCATAAGTTAGATCATTAAACATATGGTTGGGGTCTTACTTCTAAAGAGTTTAAGGTTCATGCATAGCAAATTCTATTGTGAGTCTTCTTGTTGCAGTTGTGCTTTGTTTGAAGTTTTGTCTAAATGGAGGGGTTTGACTCGGCAGGCAGTTTGAAGCTTTGTAGTTTGAAGTTTTGGTTTAGTTGCAGCTGTGCTTTGGTTGAAGTTCTGAAGATGTCTTTACTTTGTCAAACTTCACCTTCTGAATCATATCCTTCTTTGCATTAGCCTTATGTTCTTCCTTCCTCTTCTCCCTCTTTTCTTCCTTATCTATCTTCTCTTCCTTTTCATATACCTCTTCAACTACTCCCTCATTTTATTCCTTCTCTGTTGTCTCAGATTCTACAGTAGCCACTCTTGTATAGATTGGATCGACAGATACTTGCTTTTTTACCTCTAGGTTGCATTTAGGGGTATATGTGGAACATACATTAGTGTTTCCATAGGTTCCCTAAACCTGTCTCAGTTTGATACAACTTTTAGGAGTTTTCAGTAAAAGCAAGCAATTTTTCAAACTTTTCAATTTGAACATTGTATTTATTAGTATAGGTTTTGGCTGTAGCTAAATCATATTATGTTGACTTCAATATGCTCAAAAGATCATAAATTTAGGTCTCTTAGTTGCTTTGTTCATGTTTTAGTTGTGAAACATTTTTTTCTAGATCTATTATAGTAAGGGATACACTTAGAGGCTGATACAACCAAAGAACAACTAGAGCTCTTAGTATGCACATGTGAAATACAGGGAAGTTGCTTTAGAAAATTTGATACAACTCAGTGAATTATGCTAAGTATCAAATCTTTCGAAGCCAAAATACCAAATCTTCCAAAGCCAAAGATGAAGTCTTCCGAAGCCAAGACTATTTTTTTCGAAGACAGAGAAGACAGACTAAATCACCTTTTGATGAAATCTGAACAACTTTCCGCTGCCATGTCTGAAGACTATCCAACTTATATGAGTTGTTGAAAAGTCCATACTTTTGTCAAACTATATATTAAGGTCTTTTTTCTATTTATTAAGGTCTTTTGTAATATAAAAAGATGTAAGCTATGGCATGTCATATTCATAAGTCAAAAGAGAATCTGCCTTTTGACTCTACATTAATCTTGTTGTATAGATTAGTGTTTCTAGCTGACTTTTAAAGTATGGCTGGATGTAGGATGTAGTAGAAAGTATTTAAAGTACTTGTATCTTTAGATAACCTTTATAACACTTGTCAAAACTTCAGAGCTATAAACATCATTCTTTAAAACTATATTATCGTGTTTTATTGTTCTTGTTACTTATGTTCATTGTTTCAAACTAACAGGTTCCCTATTTGATTAGTTAAGTGTTCTATGTCTCTTCTTATTGTGAAACTGTTGCATTGACCCTCTTTAACGCTCCTGCAATTGGTATTAGAATATTTTAGGCTCTTGATTGTAAGATCTCACATCTTAAATCCCTTCAGTTTCACAAAACACTTAACAACTCAAATGGCAGCTCTTACCAAGGCTGATATGAAAACCGGTACCATGAATAATCTCCACTCATCACTCCTGATGACTTTGATACTTGGTGATAAAGAATGGAAGGCTTCATCAAGTATTAAGATATCACGATGTAGGGATCCGTTGTCTCGGGACCTCATGTTCCAAGCACCACTTCAACTCATGCTGGTAGTGGTATGATTCCAAAGGAAGTGGCTAGCTACTTAGGGGAAGACTGGAAGAGAATTGAAGTAGATCAGAAGGCAATAACCGGTCTCCAAACTGCTCTTCCTAACTCTGTCTACAGAGGCTTCAAGAAGTGCAAAACTGCAAAGAAGCTCTAGGAAGCACTGAAGCTTATGTATGAGGGGTCTAGTTATCTGAGGAAAACAAGAAAGACTTCATGAAGCAGTAATTTGAGAATTTCACCTACAAAATAGATGACACCATGACTTAACAATACTTCAGGTATATTGAGATTATGGATACTCTAATGGATGTTGTAATAAAGCTTGAGAATAGGCACATTGTAAGGAAGTTTATGTTCTCTCTTCCAAGACAATGGACTCACTACTATGTGAATATTAAGAGAACTGAAAACCTATCAACTCTTACTTTCACAGAGTTGTATGGTATCCTTAGTGGATACCAGATGGAGATGAACATGCAAAATCCATCACACGGCTCTTTAAATAATCAGCAGATTTCAGCCTTTCATGTGGTTGAAAGGGACGGCAAAGAACCACAACATTATATTATCTGTTACCCTGATAACTCAAAAAAGGGTCCTTTCATCACCTTCCCAGAGATACCAAGGGAGAGCTACATCCAAGGAATCCCATTCTAAGAGACAAGCTCTGCTCAAGCCTTTGTCTTTGCAAATGAAAGTAGTGGCAACTTTCTTTTCAAACTTGAAGATTTAGATTGTATCCATCCAAATGATCTGGAGTACATGAAGATAGTCTAGCAAATGGCTCTTGTCACTCATAGGGCCAAGAAGTTCTACAAGAGGAAAGGTAGAAAGTTTCCCAGCAATGTTTCCAGTGGAATGTTTGGACTGGATAAAAGCAAGGTAAAGTGTTACAACTGTAACCAAATAGGACACTTTGCTAGAGAGTGCAAGGCAGCAAGGACAAATAGTGGCCAAGCACAAACCAGATGAAACTACACTAAGGGTGCTCTCAGACCTAAGAAGCCTAGCCAACCAAAACAACATGCTATTGTTTCTATTAAAGAAGGATAATTTGACTAGAGCTTCCAGGTAGAAGATGTTTCTCCCAACCAAGTACTAACGGCTGACCATGAACAAGCCAAGGTATTAGAACATCTTTGTACCCCTGAATGCATTGCTAAAGTAAATAGATACAGGTCCTGCAACTTGGAAATGAGATCTGATATTGATCCTTAAATATATTAAAAGTTGATTTCAAAAGAGCTGAAAATCATTACAAACTTCATACAAGATTTCGAGAAAACAAGTTCAACTCTTAATCATGAGCATAAAAATTACAGGACTTAAATTAAAGATCTCATTACCAAGTTAACTGAATGCCAGGCTGAGCTTGTGATCAGCAAAGCTAGGGTAGAAAAATATGTTCTTGAAGAAGAGACCTTTAAGAACATTATATTCTCATCCTTGCATGAAAAGATTTGTTATCAGAACAAGCAGGGACTATGAACTACATAGATATCTCCTACACATACTACTATCTGTAAGATCTTCAAGGTGTGAAACTTGTCAAGATGAGCTGCCTATTATAGATCCTATTCAAGAAGAAGATGAGGATGAAGAGGAGATAGTAAAGGATGGATCTGAGGTGAGTGAAGAGGATCATCCTCAGAAGGGTCACCATTCTCTTGAAGAAAGGAAAGAAGCAAGGATGACCAAGTTTGCAAGAAAGAACTAGATCAGGGCAGCCAAAAGTAAATCAAAGAAAGCCCAGGAGATCAAAGCCACCTTCAACTCCAAGCACAAACAACTATTCATATCTACTGGATTTGAAGTGGTGAATACTGAAGACTCAACCAAGGACTCTAGTACCAAGAGTCCTAGCTTATTTCCAAATCATCCTTGTCAGGAGAGGAAGGCTGATCAAATATGTGCCACTACTACGCAGCCTGAACCATCTAGATCCAAAAGCAAGCCTCACCCCAAGAAGCTTGCTATAACATCTATGAAGATGAATATGGAAGTGGAAAGTGATCAAACTCCGCCTTCTACTCAGAAGAAAACTCTTAGAAGAAAGCCAACTAAATGCATCATGTGTGGTAGTACTTCTTACTTTGCTAAGGATTACATATACAATCCCAAAAGTACTATCCACATGATCAAAAGAAAAACATCTAAGAATAAGAAGAAGACAGCTTTGGAAGGAAAATCTCTTCCTTCCGGAAGCTCCAAAATGAAGGAGAAGATAAGTGAAAACTTCCCTTCGGAAGAAAAATTGGTCTCAAAAGAAAGGAATGCTTTTGAAGTACTGAAGTCTATTGTAGTGGATGCAAACTCTTTCAAAGCTCCAGTCTCCAAAACTTCCAAAGTTATCTAAACTTCTTAAGTATTGAAGGTTAAGTCTAGTCTTACAAAGATGGTGTGGAAGATAAAGGAAGACCATGCGACTAAAAGTTCCTCATCAACAACAACAATGATCCTCAAAGCTTGCATATTAGATCAATTACTGTTGCATATCTTCAGTTCACTTTAACTAGCCCAAGACCAATAAGGCTTAGGTTTCTAAATGTAATAACCATCTCTTTTTATGAAGAAACAGCTAAAGACCAAAGGAATGTATGGACCATTGATATTGGCTGTTCTAGGCACATGACATGCAATGGCTCTTTGCTTTCAAACTTTAAGAAAATTTGTGGAGTGCCAGTTGCTTTTGGAGGAGAGTTACATCATTTGAAGGGGCAGTGTCATAAATGGTAAGCTCAGCATTGAGAAGGTAAACTTTGTCAAGGAGCTTAGGTATAATCTACTCAGTGTATTCTAATTTTGTGATCAGAGACACAACATGCTCTATACTAAGCATGAGTGCATTGTTCTTAAGCCTGGGGTGATCATTCCTCAAGAGGATATCCTGCTTAGAGACCCTAAAAAAAGGAACATGTACAAGATGGATTTGCAGGAAACATCCCCTTCAGGAGAAGTTTCTTGCTTTCTAACAAAAGCAAATAGTGATGAGTCTTTCCTCTAGCATAAAAGAATATGCCATGTAAACTTTAATAACATGAATACATTAATTATGAATGATTTGGTAATTGGAATGCCAAAAAAGAGTTTACAAGTGATGACAATTATGTTGCATGTTTGCAAGGAAAACAACACAAAGTGTCTCACAAGCCAAAGGAAAGGAATCACTACACCCCCACACATATTACATATGGATCTCTTTGGCCCCACCAGTGTAATGAGTCTAGGAAGGACCTTTTATTGTTTGGTGATCATAGATGATTTCACAAGATTCATTTGGGTCTTCTTCATTCGAACTAAGGTTGAGGCTCCTGAGATCTTGAGGAACTTCATTCTGAAAATTGAGAATCAATGTGATCACAAGGTCAAAACCATAAAACGTGATCAAGGAACTAACTTCAAAAAACAAATCATTGATACCTTTTGTGATGCAAAAGGTATTACAAGACAACATAATGCTCCCAGTACTCCTTAGCAAAATGGTGTCACTGAAAGAAGAAATAGGACATTTATTGAAGCTGCAAGAACCATGTTATTTGACTATAAACTGCCTATTACCTTTTGGGTAGAGGCAGTTAACGCTGCCTACTATGTGGTGGACGTAACCCTTAGCTCCCCTGTGCAAGAGGGTAATGACACCAAAAAGTGGGAGAAAGTCCTACCTATGATCGCAGAACCTGGGAGTTCCTCCTAGAGTATGGGCATAGAGGATTCACCACCCTCACTTGCATTTGTCCATAATCAACAACCTCCTCAGGTCCACATGATATGGAATCACTCATTCAAAGTTTGTTTGAGGAAGGTATTCTAAGGCTATGTCTACCCCATCCTATCCTACTAAAAAGGAAATAATAGGATGGGGGTATGATGCTGATAGAAGAGTCGTGATACTCTTTAGACTTCAGGGGCAACAAGAAGTTTTTAAATTTCAGACCCTAAAGTACTATGAGAGTCTTCCTCTAGTGCATATGACATTTGCCAACCCAAGTCAAACAAGGCAAGCTGACAGACTAGCTGAGAGGATTCAAGATATGGTGGTTGAAGAGTTTATACTGAGAACTTTCTTACATAGACAGAGGCTAGTAGGTAATAGTATTGGTCTACTGGATGTTGAGGTGAACCCTAAGATTAGCTTCGAAGGGGAAACCTTGGCTGAAGGCCTAATAGTAGAGCCTGTCAACCTTGTAATAGGAACTGCTACAACATCCATTACCCTCAGTGAGGCACCACCTGGTGAAGGTGTTTCACAACCTCTCTCTAGCCAAAGCTCAAGTGCAGCACCAAGCAATGAGGGCCAAATCTCTCTCCACCCTTAGTCACCCAAGACTGTAAGTGACAAAGGGGAAAGGAAATTGATTCCTGAGGGGATTAAGGAGGAGGAAAGAGAGAGGAAGAATAAGCTAAGGGGAGAGAGTTCAAGTGAGATGCTAGGCTTCATGAAATCTACAATCAGGCTACCCCCACGCCAAACACTAAAGATGATGAGTAGAGGGCAGCCAGATTGAACTATTTAGGGACAAGGAAATACAATATAGATGAACTCATCTCTCTTCAATTTGAAGAATTTAATGAACTAGCTAACATTGAATTGTCAAAGGAAAGAGAGGAGGTTAAGGATATAGAACTACTTCTCAAAGTCAAAGAAGTAAGAGAAGAAATATACTCTATAAAGATTCTACTTTCTCCCCAGTTTAGAAAAGCCCTGAAAAAGAGGTTGTGGCTACTAAGCAACAATCTCAGGTAGGTAGGGAACAAGATAGATGGAACATGATAACCTACCTGAGGGCATAGGCCTCTATCAGGCAGCAACACCTCTTCCTTTGTCCTATGAGTACATTGATTTTGAATACCTCAAGTAGCTTGAGCAACAAGTGTTGAAAAAGCAAAAAGCTGCTAAGACGAAGATGAAGGAAGTGGCTACAAAGTCAAGAGCCACCATAAAAGCAAATTTAAAGAAATTTGCTATTAGGTAGAAGATAGTGAGCTTCTAGATGCTGTATAGAATCTCAGAAGAGACTTGATCCAATGTCTCTACCCACCATGGATGAGCACATTAGAATGATCAAGCAGAAAATCAACAGGGGTGAACTTGTTAACTTGCATTCTCCACCAAGTTAGGCTGCACCTGAAGTTGAGGTCAAGGTTGAACCATAAGAGACAACACAACCTGGACCTACTGCTGGACCACATCCAACTTCATCTTCTTATCTATAGCAGGGTCTTAATCCTTTCCCTTCTGAACCCGTAAAGGACAAAGACACAATTGAGGAAAACAAACAAGAAAAATCTGGTGTTGCGGGCCAGTCTCCTCAGTTTAAATATTGAAAGAGGAAAAGGATGGCCATAAGAAGGGACAAGAAGAAGAAGAAGAAGAAGAAGTGGTAGTCTAGGACATCCACCTCTGCACCTTAGGATGGGTCAAAACATCCCGAGGGTGCTTAAAAAGAGGCTGCTCAATGAAGTCCACTTATAGTAGAGTTTCTTGCTGCTAAGAGACCAATCTTGTCCTGGATGTTTGCTACTAATCCAGACAGATGGTATGTCATTAGAGATCAAGGAGGTCAAGACATCTACTTTTGGAAAAACATTCTTTACTTACTCTACATGATCTCTATGACATGAGGAGATACTTTGAGAGTCTGAGGGATCCTAACCATCTAATGATGAAGTGAATGGTCTTGATCCTGATAAGTACTGCTAATAGATGAAGATCAAGACTCAATGGTCTCTTTAGTTTTAATAGCGTCAGCCTAGGGGGAGTTTATAATGAATACACTTAGAGGTTGATGCAGCCAAAGAACAACTAGAGCTCTCAGCATGCACATGTGAAGTACAAGGAAGTCATTTCGGAAGATTTGATACAACTCAGTGAATCATGCTAAGTATCAAATCTTCCAAAGCCGAAAGACCAAATCTTCTGAAGCTTAAAGACCAAATCTTTCGAAGCCAAAGATGAAGTCTTTTGAAACTTCAAAGACAGTCTTCCTAAGTCAAAGACTGATTTCTTCCGAAGACAGAGAATACATTCTTTTTCTGAATCACCTTGTGACAAAAGCTGAACCACTTTTCACTTCCATCACCAAAGACTCACCAACTTATATGAGTTGCTGAAAAGTCCATACTTTTGTCAAACCGTAGATTAAGGGATCTTGTCTGTAACTTTCTACTTTTGTACTTTTATCCTTTTGGTAATAGATAGACCTGGCAAAACGAGCGGGTTGGGCTAGACGGGATGATGGATTAGAACGGGTTCCGGTCAGGATGGTTTCGAATCAAAATGGATATAATTATAAAAAGGGTCACTTTGGATTGGGTCAGGATGGGTTTTGACAAAAATAAAGACGTGTCAAGATGGGTCTCTCAAATACAATAGCACTAATAAAAAATTATAGAATAACCATTATGAAACAAGAAGTGAAATTGTATTAACTTGCTTTTGTAAGTTTATAGATTTGCAATCTAATCTATGTATATCTACTCCATGTATGAACTGTGTGCCAGCTTCAGGATACATGAATTAATCATTATATATAGTAATCTAATTTTGACCATCGTTGCATTCAGTTAACTGAGCCTGTGGAACATTGCTATACCACACCTGAGTTAGTTGCGAAACATAAAACCATCATCATATTCACGAACAATATTCAAGTGTATCAAGTTAAATTCTTAATGTTACATAAAACAAACAAACAAACAAACCTAGTATATCCCACTCAACAGCAAGGTCTGGGGGCGTAGGTGGTGGCGAGTCTTTCCTCTATCATAATGTTGCATAAAACTACATTCAAATTCATAGTAAAATGACCTACCATGACTTCTTTGCCATGGGATTGGAGCTTTGTAACCATTAGACGCCGGCACCATACAGTTCAATCCTATGGCACTCAAAATTCTCCCCTTTCTTCATTGATTTCAACCCTTAATGGATTCTACATTATCCATATAAGGAATATACTCCATCATACTCGCCGGACATTTCTCGCACTCCGACAGGACCCTAACTCTTTCATTGTCATCTTTCACCTCTTCCATCTCATTGTTCAAATTCTCCAACACTTCTGAACCACTCACTGACCTTATTATCATCCCTCATCACCTCATTCTCATCCACTAGTTGCATCCTCGGTATTGTAGGCGGTGGTGGCAGAGGAGGTGGAGGTGATGGAGAAAGCGATTGTGATGATGGAACCGGAGCTAATAAGTGTTCACCAATGAATTTTCAGTCCTAAGGCATGAAGATAACACCCAATCTGACCCGTTGTTCTTAATTAAGTGGCCCAATCTGACCCGTCAGTTTATTTTACTATTTTCAGTTTACCCCTTTAAACCCTAACAAAATAACACTTGACCTAAAAAAACCCACACACTTATATCTAGAGCCTAAAAGAAGCCAAATGTAAATGTTTGGGTAGAGTTTGCTAGGCCTAGTAATATATAAGGATGTAAGCTGTGGCATTCCATAGTCATAAGTCAAAAGGCAATCTACCTTTTGACTCCACATTGATCTTGTTGTTTAGATTAGTGTTTCCAGCTGGCCTTCAAAGTATGGCCGGCTATAGGATGTAGTATAAGGTATCTCAAGTACTTGTATATTTAGATAAGCTTTCTAAAACTTATAAGAACTTAAGAGCAATATAAATCATTCTTGAAAACCATATTATCTTGTTTTATTGTTTTTGTTACTTGTGTTCATTGTTTCATCCTAACTGGTTCCCTATTTGATGTGTTAAGTGTTCTAAGTCTCTCTTCATTGTGAAATTATTGCATTGGCCCCCTTTAACAATCCTATAATTATCTTTTCCTTTTGAGCTTGATCATTTTTCTTAAAAATAGTATTAAGAGTATTCATTGATTCAACATAATTCATGAGATCCCAATTGTGATTTTTGTATAGGTTTTCCTTAACAACGCACTTAGGCGTATAACAAGGTTCACAAGTTACTTGAGGTAAGGAAGATGAGCTCCCAACCTTGATGGGAGTGACATCTTCTACTTGGAAGCTCCAGTTAATCACCTATTCGCCTAAGGCTACTACTTCTGTATGTCTTTGGTCGGTAGAGGTAGAGCGACTTTAATATGTTGAGGGTTGTTTGAAATTTGATGAGCTTGGGGAAGATGGGTTTAACTTAGGTTCTTCGAATTCTTTGGTAAAGTGTCCCAGTTGGTTGTAGTTGAAACGCTTTAACTTGCTCTTGTCAAACCCAAAATATGATCTTCACT
>BJCO01362046.1:0-12211 GCA_018326465.1 Flaveria floridana | reverse complement strand
ATACATAACAATATCTTCACAAGATAAAAATATATAACCAAAATTTCGAATGAGTTTTTGTATAAGAGTTCTTCGACTATTCGAATTAGGTTATTCACATTCGGGCTTTCTATAAAAAATTACGAATCCAAATTCAACTAGATAAATTGAATTATGGAAATAAAACAAGTACATGAATTAAACATGTTTGACTTAACTAGCATTTCGTGCAGGGTTTGAGACTAGGCCGGATCATTATGCATTATATTACTATTTAAACTCGATGGATGATAAATAAACTCTTCATTAGTTTCATGACACGTGTACTTACTTACACACTTTTCAAGGTACGTAAAATATTTATGTTGTATCACATCAAAAATCACAAATTCAAATCCGATCCGATTCAAAACAAAACTCAAAATTCAATTCGCATACTTAACGGATTCAAAATTTTGAAAGTGAATTCACATTCGTACTTTACATTTACTTCGTTTTAAATTTCCATTTTAAGGTTAACTATAACTTTCAACTTCAACACTATCGAACATAAAAAGGTATATATTGTACGACAAAGTCACCATTACTATTTATAAATATATTTTAAATAATAACGTTGTTCATGCATACGTCATATTATTATTATTGTTATCAGTTAATATTATATAACACCACATGCATTTCACCCGCGGCTTAAAGTCATATAACTTGACCATCATCTATTTATTTGAAGCTTCCAGGATCATCCCTACCAAAACCACCAGCTTAAATATTCATCCCCTCTCCTCTGCTCGGCCGCCGCCCGTCGCCGCCACACTAAACTCAATGCATCCCATACCCACCACCTCCATTAATGAAGAACAACATCAACATGAAGATCTTCATCGTGATGATCATGGTGACAACAAGAGCAATGATCAAAACATGTTAAACACCGATCTTGATCATCTTGATCATGGTGATAATGGTGATCTTGATCTTGATCAAGATCATGATCTTGATGAGCATGGGGAAAACGTATTGAATTATGAAGGTGAACCGCTTTATTGCACGGACAACAACCCACCGGACTCATATGCGGTCTGCCAGTCGAAAGTAGCCGACTGGCTAGACCGCAACACCTTCATCGAACGCAAGGCGTCCGTGAAGTTCGCGTGCACGAGGAACCAAGACCGACCGTCTCGCAGGTCGGTCTCACTAAACCAAAGACCAAAGCTATCAATAATCGGGTTCAGGAAAAAGCCGGTTCATCAAACCGATGGGCGGTCAAAGCACAACGATAGGGTGGAAAACGTGCGGTTGTTCAGGAACCGGTCTGAACCGGGTCGAGACTACTGTTTGTTGATAACCGAACCGGTGTCACCTAGGGTGTCTTGTGTTGGTCGAGTCGGGTCCGTGAGGGTTCAAGGTCGGAAGGCTGGGGTTTGGAGGAGTTTCAAGGCTGCGGTTTCGAACTTGGTTCAGACTAACAGGGTTGGCTAAGATAGCGGCTTGATGGTGGTTCGAACCGCGGTGCTACGGTGGTTGTTTAGCCGGTTAATGGTCCGGTGAGGATGAGCCGTTGAGGGGGCAAGTCGATCGGAAACATGGTGGTTGTTTTGTTAATTTTTGTTGAATTATTTTTTGTTTGTTTCGTTGTAGTTAAATTTAGTTGTAATTATGTGTGTCCACCTGTTTGCTATCTCGTTGTCTATGATTGTATAATTGAGACTGGAGAGATAGTTGTTTTGGACATTTTGTGTGACATATACACAAATAAATTTGAATAGAAATTTGAAGTCTTTTCTACATGCTTCTTTTACATGAGAATAAATAATAATAAAAAATCTCTAGGTCGAGTTTTAAGTATGAAGTTTTTTTTATTGATATACCATTTATAGGTAAATAGTTTTATGGCTATTACAGGTTAACTTTACTTTTATACTATTTGAAGTACATATAGTATATAGAATGATAAAATCAATAAAAAGTAAAATGTCAAAAACATCATTGTACGAACGTTTTGTATGGATTAAATGTCAAAAGTATCATCGAGTCTAAAATATATATTAGAGGCTTTCGAATGTTAACAACTCAAAACAGACAAACATAATCGGTTGTCGGTTGATATTCATAAAGAGAGAAATTGCTTTGTTTGACAATGGGTTTTACACACATGTCGATGTTTTTTAAGGATTTTAGATATTACAAAACAAAGCACTATTAGATAGTATTGTATTGTGTATATTGTTCAGGATGTCAAACGTAACATTGTATGTTTTATATATTGACTAATCAATGAGAAGAGGAATCAAGTTTGGCAAAATATCTATTCCAATATGGTATCAGAGCCTTCTCTGATAACCATCACAAAACCCTAATTGTCTTCTTCCTTCTCCCTGGCCACCGGTTACTTCCCATCTGTTCTTGGCCACCGGTAACATCTTGGTCGTCGGTAACATCTTGGTCGTCGGTAACATCTTGGTCGCCGGTAACATCTTGGTCGTCGGTAACATCTTGGTCGCCGGTAACATCTTGGTCGCCGGTAACATCTTCTCACCACCATCATCATTGTTTATTCTCCTCCTCTTCTCATTCTATACAACCATGTCTACACCGCCACCCTCAACACCTCCCACCACAGAAAAACTTCACCCTGCATGTACTATCACTAATATCCAAAACAATATCAATGTTGTTCTTGATCTAGAAAAAGGGAACTACATTACATGGAAGGAAGTATTCAAGAAACATTGTCGTGCTCATGATGTTATCACCCACATCTTACCCAAGGATGGATCTTCATCCTCCACCGCTGCCTAAGATACAGAGTGGTCAAAACTTGATGCAATCGTTTGTAATTGGATCTATGCCACCATCACACCCGATCTGTTGGATACAATTTTGACTGAAGATTCAATCGCTGCTCAGGCTTGGAATGCACTTGCTAACATCTTCCAAGATAACAAGAATACAAGAGCTCTTCACCTGCAACACCAGTTTACAACCACCAAACTGGATGATTTTCCAAATGTCACAGCCTATTGTTAGGCTATGAAGGTTATTTCCGATCAACTTGCTAACGTAGGTCATTCACTAACGAATCAACAACTGGTTTTACAGGTTATTGCAGGTCTAAATGAGAGCTTTGATGGTGTAGCCATGTTCATCCAACAATCCAATCCATTACCTGATTTTTATGAAACAAGATCCAAGTTAATCCTTGAAGAATCTCGCAAAAATAAACAAAAAATCACCACTGCTCTTCTCTCCACAAACACCACCAATACCGCCACTACTAACACCATTAAACCGTCCTCATCCACACGTACTACACATCCTAACCCACCCACTAACCAACCTGCTGACTACTATAACCCAAACCACCCGTACCCCACCCACAGCCTCTTTGATGGTCGCGGTCGCGGCCGTGGTGGACGCCGTGGTGGCCGAGGTCGTTCTCGTGGGGGACGACATGGTGGATACACCTATTCGCCTAACTATCCAACCTACCCGAACCATCCATCATGGCCAACTTGGTCTTACTCACCGTCACCTTGGCCTATACCACCTTGTCCCTACCCGACTACACCATCAAGGCACTCAGCTAGACCCCCAAACAACCATGGACCAGGAATCTTAGGGGCTGCCCCTACGCAAGCATATGCTGCAAGTGAAGCTTACATGCCAACAAACATTGAGCAGGCGATGCATACCATGACCCTCAATCCGGATTCCCAGTGGTACTTGGATACGAGGGCCACCAACCATATGACCAACTCAGCAGGTAAACTTTCTTCTTATGTTAATAATTGCTCTGGAAACTCTATCGTTGTGGGCAACGGGTTTCAAATACCAGTAAATGGCACGGGTAACACCACCTTACAACCACCACTTCCACCTCTACACCTTAACCAAGTTTTACATGCACCTGATATAATTAAAAACCTGTTATCTGTTCGTCGACTCACAACTAACAATGACATAACTATTAAATTTGATAAATTTGGTTTTGATGTGAAGGACTTCCAGACGCGGATTCCATTCCTTCGATGTAACAGCACCGGACCTCTATATCCATTAACCATGCCTTCCAAGTCCATCTCTCCTTCTACCTTCACCGCTCTCTCTCAAGACCTCTGGCACAAACGTCTAGGACATCCTGGCTCCGAGCTTCTTAGAGTTTTGAATAAACAAAATTTTATTTCTGTTCCTAAGATTTTGCATAAACGTATTTGTCAGTCTTGCGTGTTTGGCAAGCATATTAAACTGCCATTTCAGTATTCTTTATCTGTTACTTATTTTCCTTTTGACATTATTCATAGTGATTTGTGGACCTCTCCTGTTAAAAGCTCAAGAGGTCATCGTTATTATGTGCTCTTTTTTGACGATTATTCTAATTTCTTATGGACTTTTCCTTTGATAAATAAGTCTAATGTTCTAACCATTTTCCAGAATTTTCATCAACATATTAACACACGGTTTGAACGACAAATAAAAGCTTTTCAATGTGATAATGGAACTGAGTATAACAACACTTCTTTTCATAAATTTTGTTCAACCAATGGCATGGTCTTTCGTTTTTCTTGCCCATATACATCGTCTCAAAACGGTAAATCGGAGCGTAAAATTAGATCAATTAACAACATCATTCGTACATTATTAACACACGCTTCTTTACCGCTTTCTTTTTGGCATCATGCTTTGCAAATGGCGACCTATTTACTTAATATTTTACCTATTAAAACTAAAAACAATCATTCCCCCACCTTTCTTCTTTACAACCGACACCCTTCTTACTCCCATCTTCGCGTTTTCGGTTGTCTCTGTTACCCTCTCTTTCCATCAACCTCTATTAATAAACTACAAAATAGGTCGTCTCCGTGTGTGTTTCTAGGGTATCCTTCCGACCATCGTGGTTACAAATGCTACGAACTCTCCTCACGAAAGATTATCTTGTCTAGGCATGTTGTTTTTGATGAAACTGTCTTCCCTTTCTCATCTAGTCCTTCAAAACCGTTGTCCTATGACTTCCTTCACTCAACACCAAATTTATCCGACGAACTACATCCGTCTGTTTGGCCATCCGTTTCCACTCATAACACCCCCATTCCTCCACCAACAACTGATCCACCACCCTAACCGCTACCTCCCCCATCACCTTCTTTAACGCCACATACCAACGACCCCACAACTATACCCGTTGCCACTTCCTCCCCGTCTCCTGCCATTCCCTCTTCTCCTCCTCCACCACCACCACCACCCCCACCTTCTCGCACAATGACTACACGTCGCATGGCAGGTATTACCAAACCTAAAACCATTTTTAACCTCAACACTGCCACCCCCTCCACTACACTCGAACCCATACCAAACACACCCTTCGAAGCGCTTAAAAGCCCGGCTTGGACCCATGCCATGACTGATGAGTTTCAAGCACTTATTGATAATAAGACATGGGAGTTAGTACCTCGTCCGCAGGGGGTAAATGTTATACGTAGTATGTGGGTTTTCAAACATAAACTTAAAGCTGATGGGTCTTTGGAGCGCTATAAGGCGCGATTGGTTGGTGATGGTAGATCTCAACAGGTTGGTGTGGACTGTCACGAGACTTTTAGTCCCGTTGTCAAACCTGCTACTATACGTACAGTTCTCAATATTGCTTTAGCTAACAGGTGGGATATTAGTCAACTAGACGTGAAGAATGCTTTTCTTCATGGTCATTTGGCTGAAACTGTTTACATGCACCAACCGGCAGGTTTTAAGCATCCTTCTTTTCCGGATTTTGTTTGTCGTTTAAAGAAGTCTCTTTATGGACTTAAGCAGGCACCCCGAGCATGGTATCAAAGATTTACTGATTTCGTCACGACACTGGGGTTTACTCATAGCAAATGTGATCATTCGCTATTTATCTATCGCCACGGGCATGGCACAACTTATTTATTATTATACGTGGATGATATTATTTTTACTACCTCATCAGCTACCTTGAAACAGAAAATTATGTCAAGTTTGTCTTCAGAGTTTGCAATGAAAGATTTGGGCCCTCTCAGCTACTTTCTGGGTATCTCAGTCAAGCGCACCACTACTGGTCTTTTTCTATCTCAACAACACTATGCACATGATCTTTTATCTCGTGCAAACATGACCACTTGTAACCCAGTGCATACACCTGTTGATACATCGGGTAAATTGACAGTTAACTCCGGTACTCCTTATCATGATCTAACGTTGTTTCGTAGTTTAGCCGGGGCATTGCAGTATTTGACTTTTACCCGACCTGATATTTCTTACGCCGTTCAGCAAGTCTGTATGCATATGCATGCGCCTACCGTTACACATTTTAATGCTTGAAAACGCATTCTGAGATATGTCAAGGGCATACTTAGCATGGGTTTGAATATGAAAGGTGGTTCTGTTTCATCATTAGTATCCTACACAGATGCTGATTGGGCCGGTTGTCCAGATACTAGACGATCCACATCAGGTTATTGTGTCTTTTTTAGGGGACAATCTGTTATCTTGGTCCTCAAAAAGACAAACAACTATTTCCAGGTCTAGTGCAGAAGCTGAATACAGAGGTGTAGCGAATGTTGTTGCTGAGCTATGTTGGTTGCGCAATCTCTTATTGGAACTTGGCCGTCCTCCTACTAGTACTTCTCTTGTGTATTGTGACAGCATCAGCGCTATTCATATGTCTTCCAATCCCATCCAGCATCAGCGAACAAAACATATAGAAATTGACATTCATTTTGTTCGTGAAAAAGTGCAACGAGGCCAAGTCCGTGTTTTGCATGTTCCATCACGCTATCAGATAGCGGACATCTTCACCAAAGGTCTCCCGAGAGTTCTCTTCAATGATTTTCGATCCAGTCTTAGTATTCGTGATCCTCCTCCTTCGACTGAGGGGGTATATTAGATAGTATTGTATTGTGTATATTGTTCAGGGTGTCAAACGTAACATTGTATGTTTTATATATTGACTAATCAATGAGAAGAGGAATCAAGTTTGGCAAAATATCTATTCCAATAAGCACTAATAATGATGATCGGATCCGTCAATAAAGGCACAAACCTTTAGTAATCTCAACAAAGGTGTTAACCACTTCGTATCTACTAACATTTTACATGAATTCGAAATATTTCTTGAACAATTGGAGAATATTTGTAACTAAAGATGATGGTTAGAAAAAGCCAACCAAAGATTAAAAAAAATTATTATACGAACTTGAAATTTCACATAAGGATGTACATAACAAATATATTCGTAAATAGACACAAAAAAATCATTATATATAGTAGTTATATATAAGTAGCGAACACAACCTAACATGAAATATTTTGCATGTATAAGATGAGGTATATAATAAGAAAATTTTCATTGTTATTAACCCAAATTTTTGAAGATGTTTGATTAAAATCATCTGAGTATTCTTTCGAATGACAAAAGACATCTTAAGCTTTAATATTGTTTTAATTTTCTGAATACTTTATATGCATGTTAAAATATTTTAAAATTAAGTGACTTAAGTAGAAAATATATTAAACTTAGTCCAATGATTATTATTTCCAAGTTAACCTAAAATAGAAGGTAACTAAAAGAAATATTCACTAAATAATATTTAAGTTTTATAACTGTTACATTAGAATCAACCTCAGAAGAAGTAAGCAATCAATAATAACCAAAGTTTTTACATCTTTTAAATATTACAGTACTTTTAATCCTTAAACAACGAGAGACTTGACTAAAATACTAAAATAATTTTAAAACTTCGATTATTATTTGAACTAATTAATTTATTCTTCTTAAACAACAACACATTTTTAAAGTCTTGTAAACACAACTACGTACTAACCAAATATAAATCTTAGTAATCTTCATTCTTCAAAGAGTATTTCAGTCTATGTGACTATTAATTTACTTTTATAAAATAAAATATATTTATAAATAAAATAAATAAAATATAATATAATAACAAAAGAGATAAACCTCACATTTTGGATTTTGCTAAAAAGAAAGAGAAAAAGAAATCCCCGTTAACTTCCTATGTTTGTCGCACATCGATCAGGAGGAAGATGGCAACATCACGATTGGCAGCAGCAGCGGCGGAGAGGGTGGCCACGGCGGCGAAACGCCAAGCTTTAACTCTAACAGAAGCCGCCGCCGGCAGGATCCGCCACCTCCTGCAGCAACGCCAACGCCCTTTTCTCAAACTCGGCGTCAAAGCTCGCGGTTGTAATGGTCTATCCTACACCCTAAATTATGCAGGTTAGGGTTTCAATTTCTTCCATCTCCGTATTTGAGATTCACATAAATCGTTCTTCAATCTCCTTACGATTTGAATTCTAATCGCGGCTCTATAAATTTAAAACCTGAATTTTTATGGAAACTTTAGTTACGTATGAGGATTGTGACTGCGTGCCCTTTCGATGGTAGGATGAAGGTTAACGTTCATGAAATGAAATACAGTTAATCAATCATATAGTCGATTCAGTTTCGTTTTTGTAGGAGTTAGTTTGAATCAGCATGGAGAGGTTGTCTGAGATTGTGCTTATCTAAGTCCTGTGGCCATGCTCTTTTTTTGCCTTTAAACTTTTTGTTAGATACTATGAACTTCTTTTTACGTTAAGGATGATTTTTAGCTGTAAGATTACACTGTTTAGGTATGTAACGTCCAGCTCCTCCCCAGATGTCCCCAATCGTGAATTGCCTCCAAGTGCGATTAACTCTTGAGTTTTCCACTCATCCATAACTAATGCACATAAAAAACATCGGTGATTAAAGTGTTGAACACTACTTAGAAGGCCTTTAGTCAATAGGTGTAAATGGTTGTTGCCTTCTAGGTGTGCCTTTAGTCATAGGTGATGATGTTATCTACATGTAGTCATAGGAATCTATTGTAGTCATGTTTTGGTTGTCTTGTGTTGCTAGTAATTTGATATGTTATGTGCTTTTACTATATGTTACATGCATTATGTCCTCAGTATAGAGGTATTATGTGCCGGAGTTCTCTCTGGATGCAGCTTCTTTACCCCTCGGAGTAGATGTAGGTCTGCTCTCATCTCACCCTCCCCAGATCCTACCATCATGTGGAACTATACTAGATATGTTTGTTTGTCATTCTCTCCAATGAATGGACTATGTGGGATTTGCCTATTCCCCATAGGGACTCATCATGTTGATGGCCCCACCAACTTAAACAAATTATAAGTGGCTCTGATACCATTTGTAGCATCGGGCTCCTTAAATGAATGATGTGGGATTTGCCCAAAGTGTTACAAGGCATATAGATAGTTTCACAAATGCCTCTTCTTTGAGTTGATAGAACTTTCTATTCTCCTAAAGCATCCAAGGAAACATATTGTAGGGTGTCGTCAGGTACACCACATAGGATGATAAGAACTTCTTCTGTGCTTTAATGTCAGGTACTTTATGATTGAGTTTAAGGCAATTGCGTTATATTAATAGCTGCATTACTGAGTGAGATCATTGTGATGTGGTATATTATGACCCTGGATATGGTTCTTATGAATGTGCAACAAGGACATAATATAGTACCCTAGGTGTGGACATTGGCATCTCTTGCATATCTTGTTTTCATTATTATAGAGAATTGCCTATGTTCTGAGTGGTTTATAACCATTACAAGGTATAGAGATACTTGATAGAAAAAGGGACTAGTCAGCTTAATCTCACTGAAACAGAATAGAAAACACAGCCACTTCGAGGGGGCCAATCTCCAAATTCAAAACACTGGTAAACATAAATAAACTAGACTCTCTAAGAACATGAACTTCCTAACGTTCAATAAGCTACTAATGCAGCAAATAAAAGAGATAACTGGCCCACTCATCCACTAAACACATACTGCTGTTGACCAGGACTTTCCTAGGACTGTCCAATAAATCGGTATGTTTCCTGGGTCCAGCTGGGTTGATTTGACACACTGGATACGTATCAATACTATACCTAACTTGTACAGGGGAGGGTGCAAGCATCAAATATTAAATTTAGTTAAAGAGATTACTTCTAATAGTGAGTTTAGTATCTCAATTCCCAAAATACTTCCTCTATCAATTCCCTGCAATTCACATAATGGTATTAGAGACAAATCACAAATTGCAAATCCACTCCCTTATCAATTATTCTGTCATGATTAGTAACATTCCTTGTTCCCTTTCTCTCTCTCTCTCTAATTAGTCAATATTGATCAACTACTCGATTGATTGTGACCGAATATGGCTGCACGCTCAGGTTTTGACACATGATATAGACAACAACATTGGTTCAGTTCACGATCTGCTGTATTTTCACAAGAATTATCATCCAGGTTTAATCCTCATTTGTGGAAAGCTTCGTGGATCTGATAATAACCGAGTATAGAAGCTATCAATGGTAATAACCTTGAATGAAAAGAACAAGTCGAGGATTGTTATTGATGACATAAATCAACTCACTGATACATGCACATATAGGAGAAAACGAACTATCTGATAATCTCATGGATGATACTGACAGACGCAATATCTGATCATGTAGCACTTAGCAACAATTTAAATTTCATATGTTCAGCTTATAAGCATCATGGAAAGAATTTTATGAACATCCACAGCTTGAGCGGTCATTAATCACAATCGGAAGGAAGGACTGAATCAAAACAGATTCACTTTTCATTTACTTTTGAGGCTATCGCATCTTAGCTGCTACTCACCTTATCAACAATGAACAAACTACCATTTTGGACCTACCAATCTCCCAATCCACATGAACAATAAAGCTCCTATTCTAGACTAACTTTTACAGAGTAGTGTTGGCTTATATATTCAATTGTACAGATTGTTATGTCTTAAGGTATTTAGAAAGAATACTTCTCAATACTGAGTTTAGATCTTCAAGCCTTCAATTCCCATATTACTTCCTCACTTCCTCTTATCAGTTCTATGCAACTCACATCAAAGGTGTCATAGTTTTTCAGTTTTTTATTCTACAATATTTGTAGTGTTCTCTACTTTGTTTGAACATGTATGGGTTTGATTTATCTCAAGCTTCTATTTTGTATCGGAGCATTTTTTGACTCATTGTTATCTAGACACCAAATAAATAGTGTCACGGTCAACCTAGGTAGAGTTTAGTATACTAGGAGTGAATCCTGCATGATTACAATTTTTTTTAAAATTTGTGGTCATGCACTTTCCCTTCTCAACTCTTTGCCAAACAAGTACATTCTTTGTTTTAAACTGAATTCTGAAGAATATTGGTTCTCTTATGTAATTAGTCGTTAGCATAGCCAAATATCTGGATTGCTTGACTATTTTCTTTCAGTTGTGAACTCAAGATAATAGTTGTATGCATATCATGACACACCGGTTTATAAATGCAGATGAAAAAGGGAAATTTGATGAGTTGATTGAGGACAAGGGTGTGAAGATATTGATTGACCCAAAAGCTCTAATGCATGTTATTGGTACCAAGATGGATTTTGTAGATGACAAACTCAGGTAATTAAGAAGCTTATTGTTATTTGTTTATGTATTTATATTGGTTTATTTATTCTCTCTATATTTTATCTTGAGTGGACATATACTGGATTACCTAATGAGCATGAATTGCTGAAAATATTGTTGACCCTTGTTTCTGCACTGTTAAGATGATTTTGAAAGATTCAAATATTGTTGTTATTGGTGCAGAT
Source organism: Flaveria floridana (assembly GCA_018326465.1). Lineage (NCBI taxonomy): Eukaryota > Viridiplantae > Streptophyta > Magnoliopsida > Asterales > Asteraceae > Flaveria > Flaveria floridana. The sequence goes on along the minus strand of BJCO01362046.1, from coordinate 563 downwards.
CTGAATTTATTTTTATAAATCCAAACTCAAGAGGACAGTGTGGCTGTGGGGAGTCTTTTATGACGACAAGTAGCACAGAAGCTGCAAAGCCAGGTGGCAGTTCTTAATCTTTTTCAGCAAACTAAGGCTATGTCTGAAGCACACGCATCATAATTTCTGTATAAATTGTGTCACAAGCTGTTAAATCACCTATATAGCTTTTTGATGATAATAACAGTTGCTTCCATATGTGGAAACTGAAAAGGAGGTTATTTCCTATTTTGTTTACAAGTTTGTTGTTTGATTGTAGTTAGAAGTTAGAACATCACATAACAAAACATTGTTCATAACATTGTCAGATCATCGTACATCTTTTTTAAAGTAGCAATAACAAACCTTTGCAGCCCATAGTTATATGTACTTGAAAAATTACCTTGGTGGGGAACGCAATGTTATGAGTTGGCAGGTCTCGAGTTGATTGGATTAACGGGTGAATTCAAACACAAACCATATATTTATTTTGTGTTGAAACAACTATAATTTGAACTTACTCAAAATTTTAATGATATGCACTACCTTTGTAG
>BJCO01362044.1:0-10779 GCA_018326465.1 Flaveria floridana | reverse complement strand
GGTTTATCCTTACCTTCAAATGATCCATCTGGTATTCTAGATCCTTCTGAGGACATTGTTTCACGCCTTGCCTCAAAAGCAACAGCAGATAATAACTTGGAGACATAACCTAAATATCCAACATGATCAGCGAGTGCAGGGTGGACCCGCAACAAAGATACCAATGCAGCAGATAATAGTAGAGGGAGCTCGGGGTCAGGCCTATTAGTATCGTGGTGTGCAGCAGCAATTGATGAAAGATACTGATCTAGTAATCCTTCCAGAAACTTCTTTGGATTTCTAAGCGAGAATTTCGGATCTTTTAAGAATGGCTGTCACATAAATTCCACAGACCTGTCAATGAGCATGTGAATCAACATCAGTGACATGTGGCAAATTGGCAGGTTGGGTAACAGGTACTTTCTGGTATGTGTTTGATACAAGCAGGCCGGGTTGACCTGAAACGACCCAAACACTTTTTTGTCCAAAACGTTTATATCTTTAAGAAACATTAGTGTGTCAAATATGTACTTCAAGAATGAATGTTTGTTGAATAAAAGGCTGCAGGAGGCCGTACACAGTAAAGTGAGCATTTAAATAACTATGGGTGCAATGAACAACCATTCCTTTAATGGTTCCATGAAAGCAGAAGCAGCTATCAAATTAGATTGCAAAGGAATAACAGTTCTTTCTGAAACTTCATGAACAGTTGTCAGTAAATCAACCGCCAGAACACACCCTCCCACCAGCACACAAGCCTCCACGATTGATAGAACCATCATTAGAACCTGTACAAGAAAATTAATTTGGTTTAACAACAAAATCAAGTTTACTGCAAATAAAAGTAATGGCATATCAAATTGGCTCAAGCGTCGAACTGGTCATTCTAGGCATGTATACAATTAGAGGAATTGCTTAACAAGTCAAACGGTAATGTTGCAAGTGTTGAAAAGGATCGATTTATTTTAAGACTTTAGGTTGGCTCAAACACTTTTTTTCCATATTTTTTTGAAAAAGAATTATGATTGAAATATAAATGCAAAATTTATAGTATTTTGATAATCAGATTGCTAAACAACACGATTTAAAAGGTTTTTTTATGCAATGTATATACACTTTTTTGCATTCTCCAACCATGTTTTCACCTGATTGACCCGTTTCCCTTTTAAACTATTTTTTCCCTTTTAACTCGAAGAGTAACGAGTAAATTCACACGTACACATACAGTAACAAGTTGACTCAAGCATGGAACTGGTCCTTTGTACCTACATACGAATAGATGTGGCAAAATGGGCAGGTAGCGAATCAGAATTAAGCTTGCTACAGGCCTAGTTGAATCCGAAACACCTTTTTACCACAAATTTTATTTTTTGTAACATATAGTTAACACTTTTTGCAACTTCTTGATCACCCTTTTTCTAGGCCGTTTTTAAGTTAACTGGTTAGAACTGAAATAAGCAAAACAAACAAATTCATGTGTAAATGCACATCTACACAGGATTGCTTTTGTCTCTTTTTTTTTTGTTGCGGTGGTGGGGGTTTTATAGTGATCATAGGAGTAAAGATGTATTTTTACCTTAAGAAGCAGCAGCAACCGGTGCCTCAATGCTCTATCATCAGTCCTATCCAAAAGAACTGTAATATGTGATGTACCTTCAAATGGGCCTATAATATCATAATGTTGCTCATAGACAATAGACATTGCTCCAGCATAAAGCTCTCTAACCGAAAACCCACCACCACCCCCAAACCCATCTTGCCTTTCCATATCACACCAATCATCAGAATTCCTCATTTCATCAGGAACCGTGCCATCAACTGTAAGGCCGGTGTCTGCATCACATAAAAACCGATGATACAATGCCCGATAAAAAACAATTGGATCCCGCAAAGGGAACTTTTCAGCCCTCCCATTGGTCCCACTCTCAAGCAAAAGTGTTACAGACCGAAACCATTGCAAGGTATGGGACTTGTCCCACATCAATTGTATGGGCAATTGATGTGGGATTTATAGGCCAAATGGGTTCCCTTACCCATCATACTAGTCTTTTGGGTTGAGTTCTTCTGTTTGGTCTGTAACAAAAAGTCATAGATAATATTGACCCACACAAACTTCTTTGGATAAGTTCGGGTACCTAACCGAAAACTTCTTTTTCAACATCAAGTCTATGAACCTCAGCCTGCAACGTCCCTCTCAATTCTTGTCGGGTCCACTCGTTCCAAATCAGACCAGCACGGTTATGGTCCACACTAAAAGCCTGCCAAAACTCAGGCCAGTTTAACAGCAATCTTCCAGATCCAACAGGTGTATTCTCTATAACAACCTGAGCCGGAGCAGTTAGATCCGAGCTCAGGGTCCCCGAATCAACTAAAAATGGAGCAACCGGTCCAATCGACGGGTTATCACACGGAGACGGTGCACCAGGAGAACCTACACCAGCAGATGGATCAACAGGCAGTTCATACGACCAGTTTTCACCTGTGTAAACCGCTGTCGAGGGCTGAAAGGCCTGATCACTGACATCATAGTTAGCAAGTGGAGTTCCACCTTTTACTGTGTGATTCTTCCTTTGTTGAAGCAAACATTTCCTCCTGCTACTCATAAGTGATTCTTCTTGAGCTAAGTTATCTTCAGTGACATCTTCTGAATGAGCGTGTAAATAAGCCACCAGCCCTGGCAGCAATACTCTTGATAGTATTCTTCGCCAAAGTTTAGCTCTTGATCCCGGAATTGAACCACCTTCTGCCACTGCATCTTTGGCAGACGCCACCAGGTGTTTTAAATCCATGGTAGCAGTTTCCATGTCAACTCTAGAGCATTGTGGCATACCAGAGACTTGTTGAAGTTGTAAATGAGCTCTGCCGCATGGCGGATCAATTGGATGACCTGGTATAGTTAGCCTTGGCAGCACAGGCACTGAACACTGACCCTGTACAGAGTATTCCACAAAATAACATGTTAAATATAAACGTACAGATTAATCATTTTGGTTTTAGCTAAATCCACTAATACTCAACGCGACACAATCTAAGGAGGTATCTGTTTTTTTCTTGGAACCGGTAATCTTATTTAAGTCGCAATAATCAATTTTAATGATTTTGGGAACAGCCTCTACTTCTGATTTTGCTTCTGATTAACTCATTATTTAGAGGTTCAAACGTTCAGTACATATTGGATATAAACAGAGCTAATTACCTGAGGGTAAAACAAAATTACTTATTTACCCCCTTTTTCACCATATTGAGATCCTTATACTCCATTTCATTTTTGGTCATATAATGATCTGATTACTACAACTTTGAAAAAGGCACATTCAAGCACTAAATTCTACCCATTTGTTTCATTACAAGTGGTTGTCTTAGCCTGATTGTTCAATATCACAAAATAACTTTCAAAAACAACATTCTAACACCCTCTAAGAAAGTGTATACTGTGAATGTACTTACTTAAAGAAATATAGTAGAGTACTACAAATGGCACAAATCCATACCTCAGTTTGTATCATATCCCGAACTGCTGCAAGTAAACCATCTCTAGATGTGCTAGAATATACCTAAAACAGAAAATTTCATCTTAAAAAAATCAATCTTGCAGAACATACCACAATCCTTGAACAAAAACTATTACATGCACCGGACATCCATCATTAAATTCAATGGCAAACATCTGTGGTTCCTCAGCAAATCGAACACGGGAGATCACTGCAGATAGAGGACGCACAATAACAGCCTGCAACATTCAGAAATCAAAAAAATAAAAGATTAATCTTTGTAAATTATACCAGTGATGCGGACAACAAATAATACCTGTAAACAGAATACAACACCATCGTACCTCATAGTTCTCTGGGCCTCTCTCAACAAGTGAACTTTTTGTTAAGATAAGTTGTCGAGGTACAGCATCACCTTGTTCCCCAAGTCCACCTTTTGGTCCAACTATCAAACCCAATCCTGATGTGCCAAGTGTTCCATGGGCAGCGGTTCTTAATCTCATTACAGACCAGCGTCCACAAGGTGTTTCTTCTGCTCCTACACCATCTTTAGCTGCATTTTACAAAAATAATACATAAAATATACATATTTGATGGTGTATGCGAACTCGTATACCGAATAGATAAGGTTAATGCCTTACCCGTACGTTGTAAGTACCCACTAAAAGTAAGTGTTTGGGAACTTTCAACTAATAGCGAGACTCCAAATGTTGACTGTGTGATTTTTGTCTGGTGAAAAATCAAGACAAAAGAAAAAGGTCAACTTGACAGTAAGGGACTTAACTTAGAAATAAAGAAGTGATTAGCTTACCAAATTTGCTACAATATCAGAACTTGAAGTCCCTGAAGCAGCTTGAAAAGCTTTAGATTTTCTTCCATAGAGTGCACAGAGAACAAAACCACCAGGTTCGGCATTTTTCGTCCCAAATGTATCAGAAAGAAGAATAATAGCAGGGGAATCCAAGTCTCTAAAATCCAAACACCACCTTAAATCCCCAGACTTTAGTTCAACAAGTTCAACTCCAACGTATGTTACTTTCAGTTTCTGTTCATGCATGTAAAATACAGTCAACATGCAGAAACAAGGGTTTGACAATTCGATTAGTATAAAGTAGAGTATATAGACAAAATTTTACCGTATATGGTTCGTTTTTTGTGGTTTACTAAAATCTTTAGGAGTTATATGTTATGGTAAAACCGATATGGTATATGATTATTGTCTCGGCGGGTTTTGACGAAATTTCTTCGTCAAACCGCTAGCTATCATCTAAAAAAGCAGCAAATCAACCTGGCAGGATTGGTTGGGTAGGCAAAACGGATTTGTTTTGCAGGTTCAAACCGGTTTTTAGTATAATTCCAAAACCATTAGTTTCTTTTAAATTTTTAAATTTTTAAGAAATGATAAAGATGGTTCATGAATAATTGAATATCATACATATGCATAATTGCATGTTCCAAAAATGAAAAGGAAAAGTTAAGTGATAAAGGTAAACGGTTGGTTACAGTCCCACGTTCCAAACCGTGAACTGAATCATTAAATCCGTTTTTTTCAAATCATGAACCAAACCATATACATCTAAAACTGGCCGTTTTGCTTTGGTTTGAGCAGTTTGGTCGTTTTCGACGGTTTAGCACTTTAGCCTTCAATCCTTCATCTAGCCATGTATCATGCTAATACAACAATGTCAACATTCAAACAAAACCAAAAGGTTCTACAGGTAGATAAAACCATTAACATCTAATTGACCAGATAAACATTTCTCTTAAATGCACCTGCGTTCTCACGAGCTCAAGAAAAATCACTCAGTTTTAAATATAGTGTTGATAAATCATAAAATAATGATAAATTTTGGCTTAAACATAACTTCACTCTGGTTTTCTATGTTTAGTAGAGGCATATACATTTATCTCAAACTGTGTGTCAATCAATAAGAAAAACTTGAAAATAAAAATGGGATATGAAGCAAAATGTGCATATTATTATCTTCTATATGTAGGGTGTGAGGCTGATTTGAGGAGTCGGTCCTAATTTGGTAGCCAATTCAATAGGGCAGCTGATCCTATCATCCTAGGACTTTTAGATGTTAGACTTATTCCAGACCTATAAAAAATGCTTATCTCTGTCAATTGGACGATCAAGGGTATCTGGTTGTGTTTGGAAACGGTACATGGAAGGTAGTTAAAGGAAATTTAGTTATTGCTTGAGGCAAGAAGAAATGAACTCTATGCATGGTCAAGGTACAATCAGAGGTTGAAGATGATCCACCTCCTTCAATTCCAGCTCCAGCTCCAAAGTGGGTTAGAAGAACCATTAGAGCCACAAAAACTCCAAAGAAATTCTCTCCATCAGTTTATTACTTGTTCTTGATGGAGATTGTTGAACCCCAGTGTTGTTCAGTAGCCAGCAGAGTGAGAGATTCGTTACAGTGGGAGCAGGCTATGAAAGTAAAGATGGGGTTACAAGTAAAGAATAAAATTTGGGTTCAACAGAGTCACTGGCAGATATGTTGAAAGAATGGTCATGCCATCAGAAGAGTTGAAGCTCCACAACTCGCCTGCAAGGATAATCATTAAGAAGGCGTCGCACTATCTGGAGAGAAGTATTACAGATTTACTAGTCGGAACACAGTTGAAGTGATCAAACGTCCAAGTGGAAGATTGTTGGGTGTGGACGCAGATTTGGGCTGCCAGTCCAAATTCAGTAGCCAACCAAATAGAGCAATCGGCACTAGGACTTTTAGGGAAGCTCTAATTTTTTTGTTTTTGCCTATAAATACACCCTATATGTAATTGTAATTATCATGACCACCATAGCAGTAATATTATCTTGCTAATTAGTCTAATCTGAAATCACAAAAATCATGTTTTAAGTATTTAGGTACATTGATTCTGATTACATAGGGTCATAATAATAAAGTTTTAAGAAATTGGAGGGAATGTAAGCTAACCTGCCTGTCCCTAGCTTTAAGCAACTGATGGTCTAATACTCAATCACCTTGAGAAAGCACATCAAAACATTATGCAGAACATTGCAAGAAAAATACAAACTTAAAGCTTTTAATACACTCTACTAGCAAGAACACTGCTGCAATTGGCACAAGCATTATATATCAACATATTATAAGTATAGTTCACAAATAGAGTCTTGAACTTACATAGATAAAGGAAAACATGAATTAATTTAAACAGAAAATTAAAGCAGTGTTTAAGACTACAAGAGAGAGATACGTATCATATCCTCAATTTATGGTTGAATAGGTTAGGGCTTATGTACATCAAATTTTATTGCATAAAAAATGATAAATTTTGGATTCTTGAAACAACCATCAATAGTCATTAACAGCCACACCACCATCATTCACCGCTAACCCCTCATCTTTTAGCATCGGCGTTAAACCACCACCACCACCACCTTCCAACACAAGCCAAAAATACCACAAGCACCCCATCACCATGATGCCATTCACCACCATTTGCCATCCAACATCAACAACTGGTAACCACCATCATCAGTCATTGACAGCCTCACAACCACCTGTCACCGCTAACAGCCCCTCCTCTCTTAGCACCACCACTATACAAACCACCTTCCACCAAAAGCTATTGATACCACAAACTCATCATTGCCATCCACCAACATCTTACCACCATTTGCCATCTAACATCAACCGGTAATCACCGGCAACAGTCACTAGCAACCACACCACAAACAACCCCTCCCTTAACACCACCATTGAACAACCATCTTACAGCACAAGCTATTGACACCACAAATTCCACCAATTTTTTCCCAAATAAGAAACATCAAGTACACATAAAGTTAACAAACAAATAATATAAATGAAAAAACCATCCATGAACCACAATTCAAGATTTATAAGCATCCATGAAAGGTTTTTAAGTTTACTTTCTACACAAAGAAGAAAGGTTTAAATTTTAAACTACCGATAAAGTACGCCAAAATTTCTAAACTTCTAGTAATTTTCAATGTAAAACCGAAAATATTGTTATGTAAAAACCATCATCTCAAAACGAAAAGACCAAGATTCAGATTGTTTATTGCGCGCTCGACAAATGAACAGGTAGTCCAATGTCCATACATGCACACCTACCGCACTGGCTGCTGGTTGTAGTGGTTCTTCTCCTTTTTCTTAGCAGCTGCAAGCCTAGCACTCCTTGCTGCCGCCTCACTGGCGGCAGCTCTGGCGGCAGCATCCATTTCCTTGTTGGATTTCTTCTTTTTAGCAGCAGCCACCTTCTTTATCTTCTCTTTCACATCAATTCCAGCAACCTTCTCTGATCCTGATGCTGGATTCTCAGTCTCGGGGATAGGCAAGCCCTGTTGTTGTTCTTTAGTATCCTTAGAAGACTTCTCTTTTTTCTTTTTCTTCTTAGCATTTTTGCTCTCGCCAGCTGGCACATTTTTGTCTTTCTTATCGGTTTCTCCATTTCTGTTCTCAATCTTCTCTTGGGTACCACCTGGAGAAAGAATGCCCAAAACAGGATTTTTAAGAAGCAGTTGTTGTTCAAGATTTTTCATAAGTTGACTGGTTTAGACCGATATTGAACCAAACAGGGTCTTTTCTGTAAAAAATAAAGGATCCAAGCTTGAAAAGACGCTGATTCAGATTTATATTTTGGGATAACCACAGAAAATAGAAACTAACTTCACATATTTCTCCGGTTATTAGCAAGCAACTTTTAATTAGCTGCAAAATAGAAACCAACTTGCAATTTATTACCAAAATTAGCAGACACTCCATTTTACATGATTTTACCAGATTTCACAAGTGAATTGCTGGTGTGGCTCTGGTTATGCCACACTAGCTGCCACATCAGTTGCCCAAATGAAAACCCTTATGTTAAAAAAAAATTAAATACAGGGATGAAATCATGAACAAATTAGACGTTTAAGATCTATATTTAAAAATAAACTATTAAATAACACATCATATGTAATGTGGAATACTGCACGATACACTAGAATTAAAACATCTACTAAATAAGTTCTGTCACATCAGCGGCCACAATACCCATTTCGCAAACGCTTTGATTTCAAGAGGACTGCACTGAGACGTTTCTAACCCGTTTAGATAAGTTCTGCCACAATACCCGTTTCGCGAACGCTTCGGTTTTGTGGGGACTGCACGGGGACGTTTCTAACCCCTTTCTTTTACGTTCCTATTAAATCTAGGGTTTTAACCCTTTAATATTCCAATAGGCCATTTGAAAAATAACATATACGGCTTCTTCTGAACTCGTACAGTCTTTAACCAATCGCTTCTTCTCTATCAATTCTCCATCTATCAATAGTTGAATACCATCTCTATTCTGAATTTGCTAGTCTCTTAACTCTCATCATCCCTACCGATTGACGATTATGACTTCTCAAGAAGCACAAGGATCATCAACATTAGTAGAAGAACCTCCGTTGTGGAAGTATGTGACTAAAATCGAAAAGCAAGGTAATGGAGGAACATGGAAATTTAAGTGCAACCTTTACAGTGAAATCAGACAATGATCATATTCAAAGGTTAGAGCACATTTGCTTGGTATAAAAAGTAATGATCAGCGTCTATAACTTAATCACATTCGACGTATCATATTCTATGTATCGTATTCTATGTGTATAACTTGTATGGAACATATAGGTTTTAGGATTAGTATTTGCAAGAAAGCAACAACGGGTGACAAACTTGAGATGAAACGGTTAGAAGATGCGCATGAAGAGAAGAAAGCCGAGTCAAAAGCAAAAAAAGTCGGGAACCATAACATGGATAAAAAATTTCATCATGAACCATAACATGGATAAAAGTTGTTCATGAAGTTATGATTCATGATGAAATTTTTTATTGCGATCATATCTCGGTGAACTTCTTTTATCCATTTGCACTCTTCATGTGTTGTTTCATTTGTTTCCACATTCCTTGGCGAACAAATGTTCTTCAAAGCAAGATTAAATGTACGAAAAAAACATGGTGTCTAATAGATGTGAGGAAACTGACTCTCTATAATCTCTACAGCCGCCTTACAATTTGCTACATTGTCAATAATGATTTGCATAATATTTTGATGACCAATTTCACTGATGACTTCTTTCATCAAATCGGCGATAAAAAAATCTATCTTTTACTTCCCCAAAACAATTAACTGCCTTCGAAACAAAGACCATTACCTAAGGCGGCCATGAAATTGATTAGAGGCTTTCTTGTAGGATCACTCCATCCATCACTCACAATAGTCACACATTTTTCTTTCCATGTAGACCTAAGTGGTTCCAATAGCCTCTGAGCATTTTCTTTTCTTTTTTTTTTTGTAGTAAGGTTGTTCTCTGCTTATTGTAACCAAGAGGTACATAACCATCAAATTTGTTGTTAGCAGCAAACTGAAAAGCTCTGAGATAGTGTGAATTTTTTGCAAGATTAGAAGGTAAACCTTCGGTATAAAACATCCTTGCGATTTCTTGATCCCAGATGATCCTTAATTTCAACACCAAAAGCTCTTTCTATAGGGTTTGAAATACCTTTTCTTTTCTTAAATCCAACAACAGATTTACATAGCAACCCGACTTCTATCGCTTTTGACTCAGCTTTTTCTCTTCATGCGCATCTTCTAACCGTTACATCTCAAGTTTGTCACCCATTGTTACTTTCTTGCAAATACTAATCCCAAGTCCTATATGTTCAATACAAGTTATACACATAAATACGATATATAGAATACGATGCACACAATATGATTAAGTTATATACACTGATCATTACCTTTTATACCAAGCAAATGTATTTTAACCCTTGAATATGATCCTTGTCTTATTTCATTGCAAAGATTGCACTTAAATTTCCAAGTTCCTCCATTATCTTGCTTTTTTGATTTTAGTCACATACTCCTACAGTGGAGGTTCTTCTACTTATGTTGATGATCCTTGTGCTTCTTGAGAAGCCATAATCGTCATTCAGTAGAGATGATGAGAGTTGAGAGATTAGAGAATTCAAAATAGAGATGGTATTCGACTGTATTGATAGATGGGGAAGTGATAGAGAAGAAGCGGTCGGTTAAAGAGTGTACGTGTTCAAAACAAGCCGTATATGTAATTTTTCAAATGGGCTCTGGAATATTAAAGGGTTAAAACCCTAGATTTAATAGGAAACATAAAGGAAACGGGTTAGAAACATCCCCGTGCAGTCCTCGCGAAACCGAAGCGTTCGCGAAACAGGTATTGTGGCAGCTGATGTTGCTGGACTTATCTAAACTTATTAGTAGTACTAATAAGTTCTGCTTAAGTTTTAACTAGGAACCCACATACTTA
>BJCO01362043.1:0-10013 GCA_018326465.1 Flaveria floridana | reverse complement strand
TAGAAACCGGTTTTTTATCCTATAGGTTAAACTTGGTTTTAGTTTGGCCAAAACCTAGTTAAACTTTCCAAGAATCGGTTTCAGTCTCTTTTTTTTATTGTTCATAACAGTGTACCTTGACCAATTCTTTAACTAATTTGTACCCAAATCTTTTTTGAGTTAACATAACCGGTTTGTAAGCCACTAAATGTAATATTTGACGCGCATCATGTCTTCACGCAAACGAAAGTTAAACTAGAAGAAAATAGTTAAAAAGCACATGAAACATTCACACCACACAAGCAAATATGTATTTGCATTGCACGTTAAAAATATGTCCGGATTCATTGAATATAGCTAAATTACATATATGTACCTATCAAAATAAGACTTGGTATTCATGAAGATTTTTACCATAATTTTAAGCATTTTTAAAATGAACATGTGACGTATTATTGATATTTTAAGAAAGATGTTAACAGTACACTTATACTTAATTATATGTGATTTGTTGGTTTAAGTTCATATGAGATTAAAAAGATGTCACCCGTGACCCAACCATGAAAATTTGATTTCTATCTTATTTTATGTCAGTGTGTTTGTTATGGTTTAACAAAATCTTATTATTTTTATATATAAAGGGTGACAGAACTAGAAACTCTTAACCTGAAATCAGCATATAATATTTTAATAGGTAGCAAGAAAAAATATGTTTTATTTAAAATTTTATACTTACAATTTCCTTAAGCGTGTGCAATCCAAAAACTCCCACAAACGTGTTTGATCATCTGAAACATTAGCAACACCCCGAAATTTTTTCTCAAGCAATTTATTTCATCCTAGAAATGTCATGACATTTTTACACCATCATTTGCTTTAATATTTATTTCTCATAACTACTGTATTTATTTTAGTAATTAATCTAGTTTATAATATCATACAAGTAAATATAATATAATAAATCAGGAATACAAATATATATTATTTAGTATAATTAAATTTTATATGTTATAACCAATTTATTTCTTTTAATAAGTAATATTACATTTATTTCTCATAACGTAGCACAACACATTTAATTAAATAAGTCAAAATGAACATTGGTCATTTATTAAACGTATTAGATTTGACAACCTACAATTTTATTTATATTTGAACCGTTTTCATGTTATGTTTCGGTCATATTAGATTTTAACACCCTTAATATTGTACGCATAACTATATCTACCACGTAATTGTTTAAACTTATCAAAGAATTTTAAAAATAACTTCAGGTTAGTGTTATAAAGTAATTTATTGAATTTTAATGTCTATTTATTTATAATCTAATAAACCATTCATAATTTGGTACGAATATAAATTTTGTAGCTATAACTTAAACTTTATTAGAACAAGACGAGAATATAAAAAATAATAAAATAAATAAAATGAATGCCCCACCCTTTTAGGTTTTTAAAAGCCATTCCACACATATCTTTAACCCCATAAACAACCCAAAAACACAAACCATAAATATAACATTAAATTACAACTTTTGTTTCAATGGCCGGATTAGTAAAAAGTAAACTATGAAGTACTATAAATATTGTATTCATGTATTAAATATAAAGAACACTACATTAAATTAAAATATTAGATTAAAAAGAAGTCAAAAATAGTAATTAAACTCCAACATGAGTTTCAGACGTGAGAATTCAAAATACCAATAGTGAATTAAACAAAGGGATACAAAATAACTTTCGAGAATTGAAAGGAGACCGATAGCTTTAACATAAACATAATCTATGAAATCATGACACATAATCGTTTATATTTATAGTAAAATTAACTTACGATTACAATCCTAAACAGGTTTGATAATAAAAAAATAAAGTTAATCATATTTTTTTAAAAAAATTGAAAAAAAACTGTTATAAACAAATAAAAATAGGTATCTTCTTCAATTTTCTTCTGAGATCATCAAGGTGTTCTTCCACGTTAACGGAATATCAAATGCTCAAATCCAATCTAGACAACAAATAAGAGCTTCTATTGTTTTTGGAGCTAAAAGAACTAAAATACTCAGGAACCCCATCCGCATTACTTAAAACTAGATTTGGAGGCCATTGTAGAAAAAGGTGCAAGTATTGTCTGTAAAATAGAACTAATTCATATCTCAATATCTCATCTCATCTCAATCTCAATCTCAATCTCATCTCATCTCATATTTAATAAAAGAAATAGGTTAAGCCACGTGACAAGATTTTAATAATACATTGTCACATGACATATTCACAATATACGATTAACACGTGTCATTTTATTAGCAATATGAATTATAAAAGGAATCTCACAATCATATTAAATAATATTTAATGTCTAATTAAATAATATTTTAAAATTAGATTTAAAAAAATGAATGAAATGAAATTTTAAAAACTTTAAATTTCAATTTCATTCTACAATTAGTCTAAGATTTTATCTAAAAATAATTAAGTAATTTGTCAAAATTTAAAACTAATAATTTGAATATTCAAATTCAACATATGTAGTTCACAAATTTTACATTCCAATAATAACAATCAATCTGAGTATTTTGGGTTAATAATTTTAAATTTTGAAAATCTTTAATATTTAATAATATCAAATAATATTTACATGTATTATATAATATTATATTATTATTTTATTATATATACAACAAATTTTTTTTCTATTTACTCTTTTTCCACTATCAAAGATATTTGAGAAATATACGAAATCTTTTTTCCTATGATCAAAGAACCCAGGTATTTTGCATGGAAACCTTCTCTTACTTCTCCATTATCCACACAAATCATTATTTTCAACTCATTTCGTATTGCATTCAATTATAATATTATGTACACTTTGACTTAAAAACAAGTTTTTTTTATGATAAACCTTAACATTGGTATTTTTTGTCCTACGACTATAACTTTCACTTTGTTCATTTTTTATTTAGGTATATTGGTTTATATGTTATTAATAAATCATCAAATTACCTTGCTCAACAATCAACAGGATATCATCAGTATCAGAATTAATTTTCTTAAAAGATATCAACATATCATGCAGTGATTCATTTATGGATGCAGCCAATGTATAATAATACGGTAGAAATTATTCTATTAATTTTCATGTGGTTGAGGAATAGGTATTGTTCAACTAATGCAATTGTTATCTTATTCTTATAATATTTATCTTATAAAACATATATGTTGTATATCGTTAATTTTTTACATATTTAATTATAGGACACTACAATTTTTACCTACTTTTTAGTTTTTTTATCTTTGATTATTTTAACTTTTAATCCAATATTTTTACATTATTTACAATTTAAATCCTATAATTTTTCACTTGTACGTTGATCGCATATACTTTCATAGTTTAAAGAGAATCAAAGTCCAATTGTCAAGCTAAATCTATCTGTTAATGTCTCGTTGACTCTCTTTCAATAGTGGATAGAGTTTTAAGGAGAATCAAAAGTTTATTTGTCAAGCTACTCGACTAAGATATTAGACAAATAATCAACTAAGATACTAGATTTTTTTACATTTGACTCCTCAAGGTTTTAAAAAATATATATTTTCATCCAAAAACATTAACTCTGTTAATTTAAAATGTTAAACCATCGATCATTAAAAAGGGGTAGTTATAAAATTTTGCATATAAAGACAATTTTAATTTATGTTTAACATATTAAATTCCATTCACATGTTAATATTCTATTTACGAAACCTATATCAAACATGTCATCTCTTCATGTTCAAATTTTTCTTCATAACTAAATCAAGAGATTGTTGACTTCAAAGGTGGGGGAGGAGGATATGGAACCCATTGCAAGAAGGTTGTATAATAGACATCATCACCTCTAGTCGTCATCTCTTGTATATTCTGGTTTAGTTCCACTCGATTATGGTTATGTAATTGAGGGATTTTGTTTTATATTTAAAGGGTAATTTTATCAATACACATGAATAACATTGTAAACTAACAAAGTTAATGCTTTTGAATAAAAATGATGATTTTTTAAAACCTTGGAGAGTCACAATGCCAAAAAAGAACTTTGGGATGATAATAGAGAATGTGACCAAACAACATGGAGAAAAACATCAATTCACTCTGTTATTTAATTAAAAAATATCATTAAATAGTAATAAAATTTTAAAAATGTTTCAATTCGTATTTTGCCCACATTTAATCACAGGGACGTGTCTACATTACAAATAACTAAATCAACCGCTTTAGGCCCTCAAATTTAAAGGGTCCCCAAATTAAAAAAAAATTATTTATATTCTAAACAGAAAATATATGTGATAATACAATTAATATTTGTCTTTTAAAAGATATATGAGAATGATAACAAAATAATTGAAAATTTATCGATGTCAACTTACAAAATTTGATTTATTGAGGCCGATTTGCAAAATTTGGTTAATCAAAAGTTTATTGACTGTTCACTGTTGACAGTTCTTTTAGGTGCGTCAATTTTAAATTCTCTTTTGCAACTAATCACTTAATGTATCAGCTGTTATTTGTGATCTTGGTTTATACTCAATTGCTTTAATCTGCTACTACTCATTTGTCAATATAATCTATTGTTATCTGTTTTGATAAATCTATATTTGTAATTGATTTTTATTTTTACTTTAACTTTTGTTGGTTGTTTATCATTTAATCTGTTCTTCTACAATTATTTTGTTTTAGTTTATTAAGTTAATTTATGTCCTAAGTTTTTTTTGCCAAATTATAAACAAAATCTAATGTGTCAGTCCAAGGTAAAAGTCTTTAAAAATAATATATGGATGGGGGCCCTAAAATTTTATTTCGATTTAAGCCTTTAGAAATGTTGAGCCGATACTGTTTAATCACTAAGTCATTAAATCAAGTCATTATTAGTTTTTTATATGTCAAGAAATAAATGAAGAAGAAGATGTAAGAGTGAAGATTTTCAACATATGTAACTATTAAAAAAACATGCTAATTATACTAAAACTAAAAAACCCTACAATCTACATCACCACTTCATACCAGCATAAAAATGGAAAAAGAATCCTAATTGAAACAAAAAAAACATTGTAAAAAAAGATATTAAACCTATAATTAAAATAAAACATGAAAGTTGACTTAATTAATTGTAACATTTGTTTAACTTTAGTGACCTAATTCAATACCTTTAAACTTGGTATCTATTCGGCAAATTTATCCCTATTAATTATACGTATCATAAATACATATAGTAATATATATTGTTTAGTTATATAGTATGTTAAATAAAAACTTATATTTTATATAAATAACTATCTTTAGTAAACTTGTAAATTATACGAGTTGAATAATTAAATAATTAAATAAAATGAAATTTTATTAATTATAAATTAATATTTCAAAATAAAATATGATTGATATTACGTATAAGTAATTTCTATAAATAACAAATTAATAGCATCAATTTTTTAGTATTTTATTTTACATATTTTTTTGTTTTTTTCCAAAAAAATAAATATTTTTTTCAAAACAAAACATTTTACAAAAACATAATTTTTAAAAATTTTCTTATTATAACTCCCATTTTTTATTATTTTTATTTATAAAAAATTTTAGTTTTTCAAAACACCAATTTTAAACTATTTATATTTTTTAAAAAGTTTGATGTTTTGAAAAAAATTATTTTGTAAATTTTGTTTCTTTAAAAAATAAATCAATAATAAGATATTTTTCTTAATTTATTAAAAACTATTTTAATCAAAAAATTAAAAAATATTATTAGTAATAAATGTGATTATTTAATAAGATAGAGAAATAAAAAAATTTTGATGAGAAGGTATGTGATGTTGTCACGTGTCCCTCCTATTTATTTTTTCATTAGATTAGAGAGATAGATTCATAAGTTTAATTAGCTCAATATAAAGAGGTTGAGCGCAAGCTCATTTTTTCAGTGAGCATTGTTTTATTTATGCTCAAGTGTAGCTCGATTTAGATTTTTAGTGACAAATCTTGACGAGCTCACAAGTGACTCTATTTATCTATACCAATAACGTAGGGCATTTGCACACCATCTTTTGAAAATGGCCTTTTGGATTGCTAACGAGTGGTAACACCGTCACCATGTGTTCCTTGGTTCCCAAAGAGATTTTAGCAACCAAAATCAGCAACTTATCACCTTTTATCACCGACTCTAAACGCCAAATACACACATGCTCATTATTGTATTATATTATGAAAAGAATGAGGAAAATGGGGAACAATTACCGGTGAAATAAAAAGAATGGAGAAAATAAAGAAATTGTTGATCTGACATTAATGTGACATCCGAAGAAAATACGAAAAACAAGATAACTACAAATAACAATAACTCGTGTTTATTATTCTATATATATTTGTATTACATAAACATGTGTTGTGAATTATGCCTTCTTTAACCCAACAAATAGTTCCAAGAAAAATCATCAAAGTTATTAAGCCTTTAAAGTTATTTTCACATATAAAGACCAGCAACGTGACACATCTCCATCACCATAAATCCATGAATAAGACCACCTCTCCCCACTCTTAGAGCATCTCCAATAAACGCTTTTCATGCTTTAAAAACAGCCATGTGGACATTTATTGAGTTTGTCATCATTGGGTGGGGATGTTTTTGATTCAATTGTTCTTTTTCAAGAGCATCAAAAAATGAAAAGATTAGGCCCTATGTATTATATATAAGTGTACATAAAATAGAAAACAAATTAATAGTCAAAAATAAGAAGGTGATGATTATGTGGCAATGTTTTTGAGTTTTCTTATTGGAGTGATTTTTAAGGATTTTAAAAAACATGTGTTTTTCTGACGTATCAGCTCACTAGACGTATTTTTAGTTGTTTTTAAAACTTCCTATTAGTGATGCTCTTATCATTTAAGTTGTCCCCTTTTAGTTCTTGAAGTGTAAACGTGTATCACGTGTGTAATAACACAACCAAAACAACATCAATTCATTATAAAATATTGAGTAAATTGCATGAAAGCTATTTGTGATTATGTATGTTTTTACTTTTGATCCCTAGTTTTGAAAAATAAAAAATTTAGTACATACAGTTAACAATACATATCATAAATGGTCTTCAGCTTAGATGACCAGTAAAAAAATCCATTAAATGCATGTGAAATGATCAAAGTGACTCTACTATTAAATAATAGGGTTAATTATAAGATGGGACCCACCCACCACTTCATCTTCAACCCTCACCCTATCTATATTAACCCTACTAGTCATCCACTACCATCACCACAACCTTCTACCGCCAACACCACCTCCTGCCATCGACACCTATCACCATCATCACTAGTTTGTCACCACCACAAGTTTGCACCTCCTGCCGTCGCACATACCATCATGGTTGCTTTCTCACGTCTCTAAACCACCAGTGTCACCACCCCCTCTGATTAGAGGTGGACATAAAAACCGGTTCGGCAACCTGTTTGGGGAAAAAACCGGACCTGTTAAAAAAGGGTCCCATACCGACCCAACTCGTCGGTTTCCCTTTGGTTTCACAATTCCCAGAGCAAACCGGTTCAATACTCAAACCGGTTTTTGAACTGGTTTTTAAAACTAGTCATTACCCAATGTTTATATAGTCGTTTTTGACCGTTTGGGGCATTTTTTGACCGTTTTTGGTGTTTTTTACCATTATACCCCCTAGGTTAGTATAAATATATATTGTATGTTTTGGTTGAACCACAACAACTTAAAATGTTCTATACTCTTAAAAATCTCAAAAACGCTTGATACTTTGTGCATTAAAAAAACTCTCAAATGTCTTCATCAAGTGCTCAATCGTCTATTGGTTCCGATGCGTCTTCAAGCAACGTGGTGGTAGCAATCATTCCTACGAATGTAACCAAAATATGATACAATTACGATTTATCTCAAATGGCTAGCGGTCCGAACAAAGCTTGTTGCTTTCTTGCAAGTTTTGAAATAAGTTTTTCAAAAAAGATGCAAACACAATCTTGAAAAACTACATTTCGCATAGCCATTTTAAAAGGTGAACCATCTCAAGATCAATATTTGATAACAAGCGAATAAAATGTTTGGGCTTATAACATTAATATGGTTCGGGAGCAAATGGAACATTTTGTAATTCAGGAAATCTTGTCATTCAAACATTTCGACAACGAACGTTTGACTTGACTCATTCAACGAACTATTCAACCACGTTATACCAATGTAAGTCGTGCTACTCTTCTAAGAGATTGTTTAAAAATACAAAAAAAAACTAAAAATGAATTAATTTCTTATTTTAAAAATTTTACAAACCGGTGTTAACTTAACTAGTGATGTTTAGTATAAAAGTCCTCACACTTGTATAGTTGAGGCAAGCTTTCTAAGCCATTTGATTGCATCTACCAAATTGTAATATTTGTACAAAACAGATTAATCAAGTGAATGTTTTGAAAGAACTTATTGTGTTCATCTTTATTAAAAGTATTTGTGTTGTGATAGTAAGTAACTAACATAGATTTCGCATTCGTTAGTTATTGATTATTGAAAAAGCTCTTGTTTGTCTTAACCGACCCCAATCCAACATTTTTATAATTTTAAACCCATTTAAATAACTCTTTTGACACCGATGACCCTTAGCCCAAGTGTTTGAAGTGAGGTACCTCAAGACTCATTAAAATAGAGAGATCTTTGGTTCAAGTTCAGCTTGTGATAAAAAAAAGGGGTTCGAGGTTGGGTTAGGAGGTTTTATCTCACCTATGATGAGTTTCTTCTTTATGGTGTTCTCAGGTTGCGTACTCGAGTAATAGAGATGGTTGGGTGGGCCAGTAGCATGTGAGTGATCTAGTTAGTCATTTAAAAAACTAACTCTTTTGATTTTAGTTAGTATTGTATAACAGTTTTGTTTTGCTTATATAAAGTTGGATGTTATCTCCATGATATTTTTAACAGTTCATTTCAAAAGATTAAAATTTTATCAATGTCTTTGCCATTACATTTTTTTTTTCATCGACGGTTTCAACTTGAACTTTTTTAACAGGTTTGTTTTTGCATATAAGCTTTTGATTATGTCAATGCACTAGTTGTGATGTGTGGGTTTACGTAGCTTATTTTTTTTCAATGTTTTATTGTTAAGCTTTTAAAAGGTTCATACTTTATATAAGGTTCCGAGTATCATAAATTCACTTCCTCCAACTTGTGAGTTTACGTAAAAGTTTTGTTTTTTATTGATGTCTCACAATGAACTTCTTTAAATGGTTTGTTTAATTGTTTATAGGAAAATTGGTAACAAACGGTCCCAACTTTAACCTATTGGTAACCATTGGTCCCAACTTTTACATTCGTTGGTGATAGTCCCAACTATTTATCTTTGTGTTGTCATCGGTACCACTCTAACAGAATGTTAACTCCGTTAACTTTTTTCTGACGTGGCAATCCAGCTGTCGTCTACGTATAAACTAGGGGACCCATTTTTCTCCTTTAAGCGCTTGTGTGTAAAGTAGTTGGTAATCTATTAAATCTATATCATCTCTTAATCTGAAACCCTAACTAAAAGAAATCCAATCCCAGAAACACCGTTTCATAATCGAACATCAAAGAGCCACCATCATCCATCCCCCACTGCACCGAACAGCAATGGATGAAGCTCTTGTGAAACTCCACCTCCATACTGGTGGAAGATTAGCGGTTGAACCCCTGATAATAAGGTACACTGGTGGAAGAGTAAAGAAATTAGGGATATCGCCATACCATTTTTCGTTATCTGCATTAATAGAATATGCAATTGAGTTTGGTTCTTACAAATCTAGGCAACTTAGGTTGTATTGCAAGATCCCTGGTGATGGGCATATGAAAAGGATAAACCTTGATTCCAAATTGATTGAAATGGTTTCAATTCTTCACACTATATCTGATAAACATCTTAGTATATATGTTTCAGATGAACCTATGATAAATCCAGCCAACCCCCCAATAACCGTCAAGTCCAACCCAGTAGCCCTGAAGCCCAGCCCACTAGCACTGAAGCCCATGTGCAGAGTCCATGTTC
>BJCO01362041.1:0-29083 GCA_018326465.1 Flaveria floridana | reverse complement strand
TTGATATATGAGTGTTTTTGTGTTCTGTATGCAATCATCACCATCTGCCAATTTAAGTCCATCTCTTCAACATCTTCAGGATCCATCTCGAACAAATCCTTCAAAACAAGATCTAATTAAGTTAAATGGCTACCTTGATATGCTTGAAAACTAGCCATAAAAGCAGTGAAAGCAGTTTTAGACTCTTCATCCTCTAATAGGATGTTTATCACATCTTTAACTTTGCTAGATTTAGCAGAGTTAGTTGATGGAGTCTCTGTTTGAACATTTGAACTCTGAGATTTAGGAGGAGATTGAGGATGAGACTGTGAGGTATAAGCAGGAACACTAGTGAATGATGAATCAGTGAAGAATCCTGCTCCAACAAATAAGTCTCCCTCTTCTTCTGGAACCTTCTCACTCTTTGCCATGAAAACATTTTCAACTGAGTTTTCAGGAGACGGAACAAACTGATATTGTGACATTGATGCTGCTCTGTCATTGTTCCTTGAGCTTTCATCAATTTCAACAGACTCTATCTTGGCAATAAGCAAATCTAAATCCATGGGGAACTTCTCAGTATGCTTTAGCAAAGTTACTGTTTGTTCCCATGAGGAGGGTAAAGCATTGAGTAGTCTAAGATTTAGATCTTCAAGATCAGGCTTGATTCCAGCTGTTGACATCTCAGTAGTGAGCTGAACAAATTTGTTCATCATCTGGTTTACTGTTTCACCAGACAAATGTTGAAACAGTTCTAGCTGCCTTTTCAGCTTTTGTTCCTTGAGGTTTTGGATCTCCTTTCCTCCTTCATAGATGGTCTTTAAGGCTTTGTACATGGTATATCCAGTCTGATATCCATCTAGCCTTGCAAGAACTTACAAAGGTAGTCCTTTACATATCAAGGAGTATGCTTTGATATCATTCTTGACTCTTTTCAAATCATCTCCTTGTAAACCATATTCAGGGTAGGGTTCTTGAGAATCTTTAGTATATACAAAACCCCTGTCAGGCCCATCAGTGGTTATTGGAATGTATGGTCCTTTTAAAATTGATTTCCAAAGATCAGTGTCAATGGAATTCAAATGGTGTTTTAATCTAAGTGACCAATTTTTGAAATTAGCTCTGTTTTTCAGTTTAGGAACTCTATTTTCTGAGTCTTCTTATTTCACCATCTTTATTTTTTTGTTGATTTTAAATTTTTGATTTTAAAAAAAAAATTCTAAGTATAAAGTGAAGATGCGCTTGAACAGTAAAGAAATGTCTAAACAGTTGAGAAACTTCTGAGTTTGAACATGAACTGTCTAAGGGATTGCCATAGAAAAATTTTCAAAACCGCCTGAAGTAGAAACGTCTGAACAGTCGCAATACGTCTGAACAATTGTCAGACGTCTGAGAGTTACAACCGTCCAAACAGTTCTGATGCGTCTAAACAGTTATGAACCGTCTAGAATTACTTGAGCTCAAACAGTAGTAAAACTTCTCAATAGTTGTAAACCGTCTACTTGAAAACGGCCAACACAGTGGTAAACCGTCTGAACAGTGGTCAAACGTCTAAACACTTGGGCAATTTTCAATGATTCTCAACCCACATGCGTCACATTCATCATGTTCTTATGAATGTAGAGAACTCAATTTTTCTAAAATCAATCAAAACTTGATGAATTGGATCGAAATCTTCCAATTAAGTAGGTTTAATGCCGATTAACAATCTTCTTTCTTCAATTTCTTTGATTATAGACAACAAATCAGTGACTCTTCCCAAATTTTAGTTCGACAAAGTTGAGCACTTTTCGAACCAAATTTCGACTAATTCTCTTAAATTTGATGAATTTGACTGCTAATTGTGGTTCAATTCATGTTTATGATTATTAAACACAACTAAAAACCACAATATTTCAATTGAATTGCTAATCAATCAAAGAATCAAGTGAAATTCGAGTTTTCAACTTTTGACAAAAACTCAATTCACTCAACCAACAGCACTGATACCATTTGATAGGATCAAATGTATAGATCTGTGATGATATTAGCTAACAACTCAATGAAAACACAAGTAAAGTAATCAAATCAAAGCATAATATCAACAAAATTCAATGAGTTTATTGATATAAAGCAAAGACAATTACAAAGTGTGTAAGTAGCAGACTCTCGTTATCTAACCTACACATGTCTAAGCTATATATACTACCAATAAACAGAAAAAAGAACTAACTAATTACAAGACTAGTCCCTATACTATTACAAAAGATAAAAAGACACATAAAGACAAAATGTTTATCTTTAAAGAAGCACTAACAGACTATGTACTTGATTCGTTTGGAATCACATCATCTTTCTTTTTAACACCATTAACCTCTAATAGATAATTAAATCGAGGTTTATCAAAATCTTTTGTGTAGAGGTTAGCGCGTTGGAAATCCGTGTTAATTTTAACAACATCGATCAATTGTTTTTCAAAACAGTCACGTATAAAGTGATATTTAATTCCGATGTGTTTAGTTTTGGGGTGTTGGACCAGATTTTTAGTAACAGCAAAAGCAGGAGAACTATCAACAAATATAGGGGTGTTAGAAACTTTCAAACCGTAGTATCGCATTTGTTGTTGAATCCAAGTGATTTGTGAACAGCAGCTTGCAGCAGCAATGTATTCAGTTTCACATGTTGATAGAGCAATAGACGTCTGCTTCTTACATTGCAAGGTGACTAATCGTCTTCCAAAGAACTGACATCCTGCAGATGTTGACTTGTAATTCATCTTGCAACCAACATAATCTGAGTCACTATACATTGTTAGCTCAAAGTCATCATCATGAGGAACCACAACCCAAGTGTTAGAGTATCCTTCAGATAACGAAAGATCCTTTTCACCCCAATCAGATGATTTACTTTTGGTTTTGCCTGATATCTAGAATAAAGATACGTGGCGTACATAATATCAGGACAAGAAGCTGTGACGTACATTAGAGATCCGATCATTCCTCGATACATAGTGGCATGTACCAGATCACCATTTTCGTCGGGTTCCACATCATGGTTTGTGGCAAGTGGAGTACTAGCAACCGTTTCATTCTCCATGTCGAACCGACTTAGGATATCTCCAACATACTTGGTCTCTCCCATGGCACTCATTTCAAACTCTCCAAGAAGATTGCATTCGTTGTCTGATCTACCTATAAGCCAAGAAAGAACTTCATCTCTCCCATGGCACTCATTTCAAACTCTGCTTTCATCACCGATTCGAATTCTTTACATAATGCTTCGTTTTTGGAACCGAATATTATGTCATCCACGTATATCTGCACCATTAGTAAATCACCATCTTTTTCCTTTATGAACAACATGCAGTCAATTATACCTCTACAAAAGCCATGTTTCAGCAGATGAGTAGATAGTTTCTCATACCAGGCTCGAGGGGATTGATGGAGCCCGTACAAAGCCTTGTCTAGTTTATAAACTCTATCCCGATGATAAGGATCCTCGAATCCGTTAGGTTGACTGACGTAAACTGTTTCACGGATTTCACCATGAAGAAATGCACTTTTCACATCTAATTGATGTACTTTGATCTTCATAAAGGATGCATAGGCTAGGAAGATTCTAATTTCTTCCATCCTGGCCACTAGTGCAAACACTTCATTGTAGTCAACTCCTTCGACTTGCCTGAACCCTTGAACAACTAGCCTAGCCTTGTTTCTGATTATGACCCCTTGGTCATCCTTCTTACACCGAAGAACCCACTTAGTGCCAGTCACCTTTGCACCTTTTGGTCTGTCCATAAGTGTCCGGACGCCTAACTTCTTAAACTATAGGAGTTCTTCTTGCACGGCATTTACCCATGCCTCATCCTTTAAGGCATCGGTTACATACTTAGGCTCAACTTGAGACACAAAACATCGATATGCCCCATCGTGTATGTACCCCTTTTCCATGACCGCATCATAGTCAACTGAGTATAGCTGATTTCTTGTCTAAACTCCCGAGAGAAGATCCCCGATGATATTATCTAGGGGATGATTCATATTAATCCTAGTTCCAGGCGTTGTAGGAACTGCTACTACATCATCCAGGTTTTGAATCACAGGTTCAGTTTCTATGGCTGTTGAATGACTAGGTTCAGAAGTTCTAGTCACTTCATAATTATCTGCAGGTGTACTCTCAACAGCGGTGACCTGTTCCTCATGGTTCACATTCTCATTTGCAATTTCTTCATCATCAGAGAAGGGATCGCTTATCTCTAGATCTCCGCCTGAAGGGCTACAAATACCTTCTAATGGAGCCGAGGATGTCGAGTCTCTAGTAGGAGTATTCAGAATATTGTACATCATTTGAGCGGCCACCTGGTCATCGGAATGGGAAGAAGGTAGACTAAAGGATTTAAAACATCCATCATAGTCAAAGAAGAAGGAAGGTCCTTTTCCAGTAGGGGGTGGTGTATTGTTGGACATCAATATTGCACCACACTTCTACCTGACCAGTTGAGTTAACATAAACCTATTTGTCTGGTATACTGTAACAAAGAAAGATACCTTCTTCTACCTTCTAACAGAACTTTCTAGTCTGACTGTTCTTTAACAGCATGCATGGGGCTCCAAATGGTTCTAGATACCCCAAATTAGGTTTACGATGTTGGAGCAACTCATAAAAAGCTTTACCCTGACGTTTAACCACTAAGACCCGATTGAGTGTGTAGCATGCATTAGCCACTGCTTCATTCCAGAATTGAATCAGCAGCTTCGAATCTGCCAACATTATGTTCAGTAACTCCATTCATCTGTGGATTGTAAGCAGAAGAGAATTGATGAACAATCCCTTTCTCTTGACAGAATGCCTCCATCCACTGATTCTTGAATTTGTCCCGTTGTCTGAATGTATTTTCCTCACTTTCAACTTGAAGAGTGACTCCAATGTGGTAACTAGATGTTTGAATGATTCAAATGTCTCTGACTTCGCTTTCAAAAACATCACCCAAGAGAATCTTGAGTAATCATCCGTCACCACAAAGCAGTACCAATCTCCAGCAATGTTCTTTGTGCTGATAGGGCCAAACATATCCATATGTAGAAGCTCAAGAGGAATTTTGATAGAATGAACTTTCTTTGATTTGTGAGACTTCTTTGTCTGTTTCCCTTTCTTGCATGCTATGTAGAAATCTGGGAGCTGGAAGTTCTTGACAGTAACTCCGTCCACCAGATCATTCTGAACCAGATGATTCATCTTCCTAGGATTGATGTGTCCCATTCTCCTATGCCAGGAAACTGAATCCCTCTCAGTTGCTTTTGACAAGAAACACTGAGCAGTAGACTCAGTTGTGGAGGCTTTTGAAATGTCTAAAGCATACTAGTCGTTATATCTTGAGGCCAACATTAGAACTTGCTCCTCCTGGATAACATAATCTTTCTTAAATATGTAACACTTCTTATTGTAAAACACGACATTAAAGCCTTTATCATAAATTTGGGAAACAGAAAACAAGTTGTTTTGTAATTGCTGAATGTAGTTTACCTTGTCAAACTTTACCTTCTCGTTTCCCACTTCGCCTTGAGCGGTAATATATCCTCCTTTATTTCCTGCGAATGATACGTGTCCCCCTTTAATTTGCCTGAAGTTGAAAAGGAGGGACGAATTCCTGGTCATGTGCCTGGAAGCCCCACTATCAATAATCCAGGTATTAGTGATAGCGCTGTAGCGAACAACCTGCACAAAGAATGGAAATGATTAGTTCAGGTTTAGGACCAAAGCCTTTACTGGCTTGGGTTTCGCAGAGATATCACATATCATGAACTCAACCTACTGACCTTCAAAGGACGAGGACACATCTTTCTTCTTTTTGTCCTCACTATCAGACATATTACTTGATTTTTCTTTCCATAAACTAGTTTTGTGCAAGGCCTATTTATGGCAAACAGAAGACTGGCTTATGGTTTGAACTTTAGGTTCACGAATATTCCTAGGTTTAACCTTAGGTAACACAGCTTTGTGTTGAGCTTGTCTGTATTTCCTTTGGTATCTCAGAGGAGTATTAGATCTACTTTTTAAAAAACTTTGTTTTTCATGAAAAAGTTCAATTTTTCTTTTAGATGTATGATAATGAGGACAATTTGGAGAAATATGTCCTCGTTTTCCACAACTGTAGCATGATCTCCCTTTGACAGGTTGGGGAGAACTTTTATGAGGGGGTGAGTATGGTCGGGGGCTGGTCTTTTTCTCTTTCTTCATAGATGCTTCACCTTCTTTAACAAACTTAATTGGTTTGACATTTTGAACATCTTTTTCTTTCATTTTATCAGGATTTTGATGATTAACACGTTTAGGGTTTGTTGGTTTAGATATTTTAGGTTCTGAAGTAGATGTTTGTGAACCCGACCCAACATATCCTTTTCAACTTTATCGCACAAATCCTCTATAAGCACCTTATCTTTTAATCCCGAAGTAGTAACCTTTTGTTTAGTGACAGACTGTATAGGTTTACCTGTGGACTCTGGATCACTGACCAGAGGAGTAGTCACCACATGATCCTTAACTAGATTGTTATTTATTCGTCTACATTTAGTATTTAAAAGGATCACATGTGGAGGCGGCACTACTTTATATCCCATACCTTCCCCACCGTTACGTTATTTCACTAAGTTCTGAACTATATGAGAGGAACTAGCTAAACTAGGCAGTTTTTGATTTAAAGACTCAACCTCAACTTGTAAAACTGCTTTTTCCTTTTTAGTTTCCTCTATAGTAGTTAAATAGAACTTAATGTCATTTGATTGATTTAGGGCAACAGCCTCATTTTGTTTTAATACACTGTTTGTTTCAGTGTAGAGTTTTAAATCATTTACCAGATTATCATTGTGTTCTAATAACCTAGAAAATTTTAAGTCAATGCTTTCTATAAATTTATCACATTCATCAGAAGCATGTTTATCAAACAATTCGTCTTTAGAGTATACGTGTGCGGAACTAGACGAATCAGCTATAAATGCAGATTCAGACTCTTCGCTAACTGGATATTTTGAGTTTGTAGCACTCAATTCTTCTTCAACAAGATGATCTACAACATCCATAGCTTCTTCAATATCTGAACGTGCATGCTTAGCTATGATGTCTCCCTTACTCGCAGATCCATCATCCAAATCATCCACTAAAGCTACATATGATTTTCCTTCAGATACAAATCGGAAGGACCAGTCTTGTCCTTCATCTCCCTGAGCGACCATAGCTTTCGACTCTTTACTCAATGATGCCCCATTCTTCTCTTTGTCTTGATGGTTGATCGAAGAAAAAGGGTTGTCGTTACCAGTCTTCTTAGGCTTTACGCATTCACGTTTGAAATGTCCCTTTTCTCCACAGTTGAAGCATGTGACATTGGCTTTATCAAACCTAAACGTAGTGTCTTTAGTGGCAACCAAGTTCTGCCCCGTCTTTTTAACAAACTTTTTGGCTCTCCTCACCGCACTACCCAAAGCCCACATTATATCCATACGCTCCAACTCAGTCTCATCCACCTGCTCGTAGTCCTCGTCAGCGAGATTACAATTTTCAATCTTCCCAGCGACTAACCCATCATAAGAATGAACCACTGCAGCTAGAAGATCCATGTGCTCTTTGGCAACTTCCACAATGACATTTCTGAGATTCTCGGTCTTCAGCTTTGTTGGGTTGGAATCAGGGACAATGTATTGGGTTCCAGATGAACCTGATGCTTCGCTTCCCGAGGAACTGCTTTTGGAAGGAGCAAATGAATTTGACACAAACGCCTTTTGTAGCAGTGCACCTGATGAAGCCAGAGTAGGAACAGAATTGTACAGTGAAGGATTCTGAGCGTAGGATCCTTTCCTAGACTTGTATTTCAATCTTAGTTCCTCCTCCCTTAACTTCAAGATGAAATCATTTATGTTTAAAGTTGCAAGAGTGTCATTCTATCTCAGATTAGACACAAATGGATCCTATTTGTCCGACAGACCATCAGCAAAGCTTGAAACTTTATCTTCCATAGATGTACTCACACCATGAGTATGCAGCTCACTAGTGAATGATAAAATCTATCAATGATGCCATCTAAGCTCTCATATCCTATTGGAGAGAAATTATCAAATTCCTTTTTGAGAGCTTAAGCCTTTAGCGCCTTCAAGGTTGCATTACCATTGTATCTCTTTTCTAAAGCTTCCCATAACTTCTACGACTGCTTGTTCTCCGAGAATTGATGGAATATATCCTTCGGTATCGACTGAGTCAATAGTGCATACGCTTTCTTCTCAGCGTTATACAGAGCCTTCTGAGCTTCGTTCATACCCCCCAGCGTCAACTTCACCCCATTTGCACTGACTGGTACAGTATACCCAGTCTCAATAGCTGTCCACAGATTAGGGGTCTACACCATTCAAGTATATCTCAAACCGCTGCTTCCACTGTGGGTACTCATCCAACGTCAACAACTTCGGCGGTTTGTTGTGATTCCCTATCTCATTTTCCAGAAGTAGAAGATTCTGGATACGCTAGTCTTTGCCAGCAGTGAACGCATAGAACTGGTCTTCCATGGCTTAAAACTTGACAAGCTTAAGACAAGACAAATTCAATCGTGCGATTCAGCAAGGCGACTGGGTCAATCGTACGATTGAAGGATGCAAATGAATTCAATCGTGCGATTGGATTTAGTCATGTGAATGAAGAGGGTGATTGAGATCAAGCGACTGGAATAGCTTAATCATGCGAGTGAACAATGCGACTAAGTATAGTCGTGCGATTGGGATATGCGAATGGGATTCAGTCGTACGATTGATCCAATCATGCGACTGAGGCTGCTGTGTTTGAAAAAATCAAATTTTGAATACTTTGACACCAAATACAAGTTTTTCAGGAACCCTAATCTGCCGTATGATGAAAAATCAAAACTTTTAACTCATGCACTCGTCAAAAACACGAAGCAAAAAGGTGACTCTTTTGATAAAAAACGTCAATTTTAACACCAAAACTAATCGAATCCACGTAAAATCACGAGCCTAGGCTTTGATACCACTTGTTAGGACCGTTTTCGTATTGAGTACTAACTGATTCTACGTGAAACAAGATCAAATATTACGGAATTCTATTTGATTGGTGATCCAATCAGTGAGAACGACAACCTGATCGATCTAACGATTAAAAAAACGTTAAGAACTAGTTGGAATCGATCAGGAACGAACTATGAAGTTGGATGGACGAACTAGGGTATGATAGTATTCGAAGTGTTCCGTTTTTTCACGAATTATGTGGTATTTATAGGTTTTCAGTATTTAGTCATACGACGGAGCCATTAGCATGGTTCAGTCGTGCGACTGAGTCATGCGTTTAATTCACACGCACGAGTGAAGGTTCAGTCGTGCGACTAAGTCAATCTTATGTCTCAGTCATATGACTAATCCAGTCACCTGATTCAGTCGTGTGACTGATCCACAAGTATGGTCCATTCGTGTGTCTGGTCCATAAGTATGGTCCACTATCATGAATAACCACCCGACTAAGTTGAACACATTTCTAAATCTTTGTAACGGTCATTAGCACATCTTACTAGAAGCTCTTGAAACCTGGGCACTAATTTTAAAGGTTCAAAAATCATATTACTAATATAAACGAGCAATTATTTGAATTTCGTGAATAACAAGAGTACATAATATGTTTGACATCCGTTAATTTTCCTTTACCAAACTCCATTAGTTCTGCTAGGCATTGCATACACGTATCGTGAGCACACACTAGTCATCGTTTAACGTTGGTGACTTAATAATAATTAATAATGTTAAACTGATGATACTTTAACTGATTACGTGATTATTAAGTTATGCTTATGTGTTTATGTGTTTTATATATTAATTGTGAAATTTATCGCGTAACGTGGCAACGTGTTATATTTTTTTCGTGTGTTGTGTGACAAATGAAAATTATGCATGATTATTATTTATGACTAATAATAATTGTGTTTAGTAGTTAAAACCTTTTTTAAAAACTATTTAAAGCCTAATTTTTATAAAATGTAAACTATAAGGGTTAAATGGGTAATTAAGATTAATTAAATAAAACAAAATCAAAAATCCCAACCCTAAACACCCCCCCATCAGCCGCGACCTCACCCCTCTCCCTCTCCCCTTGCGAAATTCGACCACATCCAAGCATCAAGCATCGATTTTGAGTAGTTCCAAGTGGTTCTAACGTGTAGCAACCATCAAACCTTGTCCATTACGTGAATTAAAGGTTAGTTTTTGTGTTTTGTTGATGTCTATTGATAGGGCCGAAACCCTAATTCAAAATTAGATTAAAAATCCTTGCAGTTGTTCTTGCTTGATGATGTTATGATGTTAGTTAGGTTATATTGATGTTGGTTTACGTTGATTACGCAAGAAAACTATGTTTTTGGCGTGTTGTTCATAGGTTACTAAGAATAGTAACTTTATTTTGCATGAAAGGGTGATTTGATCATGAATTGGTGTTGTTGATGTGTTTATGATGATGATTAGGTGCTAGATTATTTATATGAATGCTAGAAACTTTGGAATGAATGTTGTAGTTCATACTTTGCCAAAAGTGGAAACTTTTAGTTATGAAGGTTGATGAATCATGACGATCTGATTTTGTTGATCATGTCTAGATGCTATCATGGACTTGAATTGGTATTTAATTGATGAATTCATGAATGTATTGTGTGTTTGATGGATTTGGGATGTGCTTACCTAAAAGGGAAACTTTATTTGTGCAAAATCTTGAATATGATGATTTGAGCATGTTTGGGACATTAGGATCATGCTAGTATGTTCATGGATGATTTCTAATGGGGTTGAATGTGTTGTTTAGGCTATATAAATGTTTAGTTGAGTAGTTACTTGTTTTGGCCTATTGTAGGAGTTCATAGTTATGGGTTATATGGGTATGTTGTACATGATTTGATCATTGTATGATGCATTAGCTATGTTATAGTTACACTGAGCATGATAATTGATTGAGATTCGCATGACTTGTATGATATCTGGCTGTATGATGATCTAGGTAGTAATTATGGGTAATGAAGTGTCATATGTGATCAGCTTATACGTTAACCATGAATGATGTGCTGTTATACTTGTTTGAATGCGGTTTCACCTATAATGTCACCAACGGGTCAAATGGGTCAACTGGGTCAAACGTGTCTTGTCTTTTCTGAAACCTTGAGTCCCTTGGTTTTCAGAGCACTTAGGGTTCCATTATGATTTTTGTGTACACGTACTTATGTACTCGTGTGTTCTAGGTAACCTCTGAAGGTTGTCTTTCCACTTTTTATTGTCAAGTTAAGCTTTAAGTATTTCTTTCATGCATCAGGTGAGTTCATGCCCTGCTCTTTTTACATACTCTCTTATGGGGGAGATAGCATACTGGTTTTACAAATGCTTTGATTACATGAGTTGTGTATAGTCTTAATGTAGTGCTGATTACCATGGAAAGTCCTCACACTTTCGGATTGCTAAAAATGAATTAGTGGGTAATCTTGGGTAGTACTACTGGGTCTGATGAGCCCCACCTGTGTGACTCGAGTTCATACGGGTGCAATATTGTCCTAATGAACATTGTCACGACCTGGTAAGTCGTGGCAGGAGGCAACAAACGTAACACAGTCGGCTTCAATCACGAAATCACTATGATTATTACTTTTTGTTTATATACTAGCTATCTATTACAATATACTTCTCATGTTTTGCAACTAATACTGATTTTGGTTTAACGCAAACTCTTGAACTCACCAACTGTTGTGTTGACTTGTTTAGTATGCTATTCTCAGGTTAAGGTTGCCAATTGCCTAGGAGCACTCAAGAGTTAGCATCTTTCGGTTGTCAGCATATTATGAAACTATTTTGGATTATGTTGTTTAAATATTTATACTTTCCTTTTGCATAATATTTTGGGCGCGTATGTTTGCAGATTTTTCAACTCATGTTTCTTTGGTTTGGGTTTGCTAGTTTCTTTAACGCTTCCGCAATATTTTTAATATTAAACTTAGGTTTTGAACGTTAGTCCATATAGAGTCGTTCTTGGTAACTAATGACTAAGATCCTGCTATGTCATGTGCCTTACGGTAAAACCCCGCACGCGGATTTTAAGGGTGTGACAGATTGGTATCAGAGCCATTGGTTATAGAGAACTAGGTTGCATACACACTAGACTATAACTGCACATAGTTAATTAGTTACCTGTTCCTTATTCTTCTACTGTATACTCATTGGCATACACATCACATATTCTACAGCATGGCATCATTATCGAGAGCTATAGGTAAGCGACCGGTATCTCCTACATGTTCTGAGTCCCCACCTCCTTCTCCTGTACCCAATCAGGCACCTAACTGGCCCGACTAGCTTACCCTTACGAGGAAATCAACCGGGATCAACCTTTTGCTTTGATGGAGCGCGATCCTAGACGGGATTGGAGCTTCTACCCTAAGTATGTAAATGACATGATGTATAGGGAACGCGTGCCTGTTTCGAGGCCAAAAACTAGGAACAACACTGAGCAGCCTACCCCTTCTCTTCCACAGACAGTACAGTCAAACAGGCAGCTGATTGCGGCCCTAGTGGCTGCACTGGATATTGAGCAGCAACGGGTCAGGAGACTCACTAGTGAGAATGATACTCTGAAACATGAGGTACAAGAACTACGACAACGAGTGGATACGCTTAAGGAGCGGCATGGGAAGACCCTAAATGGGTGTTATGCTATGGAAGACGTCATGATAGCGCTTACAGGACGCGTGAATGAACTAGAGTAGCGGGAAGGAATGGAAAATGGGTGTTATTTACCTTTGGTTATTATTTTTGTTATAAATGTTATGGTGGTGATGAATTCATTATTTCTTATTTTATACTGTACTTCAATGAGATAAATATGTTGGATGTTACTCATTATTGTATTTGTGAATGTAAAGTGAAATATGGATGCCGGTGGATGTGGACGTGGACGTCGACGTGGCGTAGGAGGCCGTGGTGGCGGGGCCATAAATATGACGCCTGCTGAGTTAGAAGCTGTAATAAATGAGCACGTTCAGGCGGTAGTGGCTGATGCCAAGCTTGGACAACCAACAAGTAAATAACAACGGGAAGTTAAACCAATTATCCTAGTTAACTGTATAGGATATCTGACTAATGGTTGTTATGTCAAAACAGGACCACCACTGTGTACCTACAAGTTCTTTATGGATTGTTAACCACATACCTACAGCAGGATAGAAGGAGTTATCGGATTGGTGCGGTGGTTCGAGAAGGCTGAGTCTGTCTTTGCAAAATGCAACTGCCCGCCTGCTGATCAGGTGAAGTATGCCACCGGGACTCTGGAAGGTGCGGCACTTTCCTGGTGGAACGCTCAGGTCCAAATGCAGGTTCAGGCTATGGCCAATGATCTTCCTTGAGCCGAATTCAAGGAAAACATGACTGAGGAGTACTGTCCTCGCAACGAAGTACAAAAGCTGGAAATGGAGTTCTGGCAGCTCAAGACGCAAGGCTCTGAAGTCGAGGCCTACACCACCCGGACCCACGAGCTAGCTACGTTATACTCGAGGGTCGTGAATGAAATGCACAAAAGGGTCGAGGACTACATACGAGGATTGGTGCCCAAGAACCAAAGTATGGTGACTGCTTCTAACCCCGCTATTATACAACAAGCCATCTGGTTAGCCCATAGGCTGACTGACCAAGCGGTGGAGCAGGGATGTCTACTTAAACGGGGCGCTGTGGCGAGCGTGCCTAACAAGAAACGCAAATAGGATGGTTCAGGAAACAAGGGATCATCATCCAGTAGTCAATCTCAACCCTAACAACAGCAGCAATACCAGCAACAACGACGGAGGTTCGAAAATAATTGGAGTTTCAACCGGGCGACTCCCAACAATCAAGGACCCAGTGGTTATGGTGGCAAATACCCCAAGTGCAACCGGTGTAAGTACCATCACGTAGGAAGGTGTGATAATTTCAAGTGCCAACGCTGTGGTAAAATTGGTCACGCAGCTAAGGACTGTCGTGGTGAACTGATGAAGAAGCCGTAGCAACCTCAAGAAACTCCCAAAGGCTGTTTTGAATGTGGAAAAGAATGCCCCTACAGGCACAATTGTCCTCAGCTAAAAAAATGGCAACAACAACAACAATGGCAACAACAACAACACTAACAACAACAACAACAACGACAATGGCAACAATGGTAATGGTGGCAACAACAATAATGGAGCCAAGGGAAGAGCCTTCATCATTGGCTCAGGTGAGGCTATAAACGATCCTACCATTGTAACTGGTAAATTTTCAGTTAATGGTCGTTTTGCTACCATACTATTCGATACTGGAGCCGATAGAAGTTTCATGTCCTTTAAATTCTGTAGTCTTTTAAGTGACGTGCCCTCAGCCTTAGAGTCTAAATACACCGTAGAATTAGCTGACGGTAAGTAGATCCGTGTAACGCATATTCTTAGAGATTGCAAGATAGAGCTCGCTGGTCATACATTCACCATAGATCTTATGCCTATTACGCTAGGAAGTTTTGACGTAGTGATAGGCATGGATTGGCTCTCCTATAAGCAAGCGGAAGTCATATGCCAGAGAAAATCATACGGATTCCTATTGGTGAAGAAGTCCTTACGGTCAGAGGTGATAGGAGTGGTGCGGTGATAGGCATCATCTCGTATATGAAGGCACAAAAGTCATTAAGGAAAGGTCGCTTAGCCATATTGGCACTCATCACTGATAAGCAACTAGAAGAAAGGAATATGGAGGATATTCCTAGGGTTCGTGAGTTTCCCGAGGTGTTTCTAGAAGACCTTCCTGGATTACCGCCTCATCGTCAAGTGGAATTGCAAACTGACTTGACTCCAGGAGCCGCTCTAATAGCGTGAGCACCTTACCGGTTAGCTCTGAATGAACTGCAGGAGTTATCTGCTCAATTACAAGAACTGTTGAATAGAGGGTTTATCTAACCGAGTTCATCACCTTGGGAAGCACCAGTTCTGTTTGTCAAGAAGAAAGATGGCACATTTTGGATGTGCATTGACTATAAGGAACTGAACAAAGTCACAATCCAGAATAGATATCCCTTACCTCGAATAGACGATTTGTTTGATCAACTGCAAGGGTCAAGCTATTATTCTAAGATTGACCTAAGGTCTGGATATCATCAGCTGAGAGTTCGAGAGGAGGACATCTCGAAGACTGCTTTTCGTACATGATATGGCCATTACGAATTCTTGGTCATGCCATTTGGGTTGACAAATGCACCAGCAGTATTCATGGATCTCATGAATCTTGTGTGCAAACCCTATCTTGATCAATTTGTCATTGTATTTATTAATGATATATTGATCTATTTAAAGACTGAGGAGGAGCATGAGGAGCACTTATGTTTAATCTTGGAACTGCTTAGAAAAGAACAACTATACGTGAAGTTTTCTAAGTGTGATTTCTGGATACGTGAGGTGCAATTTTGGGGTCACGTTGTTAATGAGAAAAGGATACATGTTGATCCTGCCAAAATTGAGGCAATAAAGAATTGGGTTGTACCTAAAATACAGAGCGAGATACATCAATTCCTTGGATTAGCAGTGTATTATTGACGGTTCATTGAAGGATTCTTTAAGATTGCAGAATCTCTCACAGCTTTGACTCACAAGGGAACGGCATACAAATGGGATGAAAGTCAAGAATCTGCCTTCCAGCTGCTAAAACAGAAAAACTGTAGTGCACCGATACTTGCACTACCGGAAGGAACAAATGATTTCGTTGTGTATTGTGACGCATCCATTCAGGGACTGCATTGTGTCTTGATGCAACGAGATAAGGTGATAGCCTACGCCTCGAGACATCTAAACGTTCACGAGAAGAACTATACCACCCATGACTTAGAATTGGGTGCAGTTGTTTTTGCCTTAAAGATTTGGAGACATTACTTGTACGGTACCAAATGCACTATCTACACCGATCACAAGAGTCTTCAATATATCTTTGAGTAAAAAGAACTAAATATGAGGCAACGACGCTGGGTTGAGCTATTAAACAATTATGACTGTGCTATCAAATACCATCCGGGGAAGGCAAACGTGGTTGCTGATGCCTTAAGCCAGAAGGATACAGCTAAACCTAGACGAGTGCAAGCTTTACAGTTTACAATCAGTACCCAACTGCCTGAACAAGTTAAGGAAGCACAGATAGAAGCTTTAAAAACAGAGAATATCGGGTCTGAGTCATTACGTGAAATGGATAAACAATTAGAGGTGAAAGATAATGGAATTCATTACTTCATTGATAGACTTTGGGTACCTTTACATGGAAATCTGAGAGACCTTGTGATAAGTAAGGCATACAAGTCTAAGTACTCTATACATCCTGGATCTGACAAGATGTACCATGAAGACGGATGTAGCTACTTATGTGAGCAAGTGTCTGACCTGCTTGAAGGTGAAAGTGGAGTATTAGAAACCGTCTGGTCTACTAGAACAACCTGACATCCCTATGTGGAAGTGGGATCAGATATCCATGGATTTTATCACTAAGTTACCTCGCACTTCTACTGGTTGTGACACAATATGGGTTATAGTAGACTAATTAACAAAGTATGCTCATTTCCTAGCAATCAAGGAAATAGACAAGATGGAGAAATTAACCCAACTCTATCTGAAGGAGATCGTTTCAAGACATGTTGTACCGATCTCAATTAGTTGAGGGTGTGACAATATGTTAGCTAACAGGAAATTATAATGAGAATCTCTATTTCACAAAAACATGAATCACTAACAAAGACAATTAAAGACAAAATCCAGATATTTTACTTACTGATGTTTCCTTCTAATTTAGGTTTTGAATATGATTCAACGACATCAGTGGATTATATTTATTTTCATGCAACTTGATAGACAATTTACACAATTGAAAGCTGATCAAGGTATGAACACCAGGACCCTTCATTTTTATACAATATTGCTTTATAGGTTTATAGATTTTTATGTTTGACATTTTAGTTGTGTTTTCATCTACGGTTTTATAAATGGATTCATGGGTTATGTTTGTTTTTTGTAGGTTATTGCTTTCTTATTCCATTAATTGTTTGTGATTCTTTATTACAATATGATAAATTTTCAAGGTGTGTCCGTGTTCAAAAGTTATGAACAAAACAAACCCTTTTGTATTTTATATTAAGGATTGAATCTATCCTGGAACAATTGATAAGATTTGTGGAATTTATTTTAGCTACGTTAGTATCTTCTCAAGATGTGGCTCTTAAGATGGGTGCTCTATAACATCATATGATTCTCCAAATAGTATGTGGATCTGATGTCAACGACAAGTAATGGAGAGTTTTCAAAACTCAGCATCAAGAGAGAAAGATGAAGAGCCAAGGTTGGGGTTGTTTCTAGAGATGAAACAATGAGAAAACCCATGATGAACTTCTTTTTCAAAGGGTAGAATCTGAACCTGAGTCATCCCTTGACACTTGGTATGTTTCTTCAATTCTAATTTTATAGCTTGTTATCCAATGCTTACATTAATATATAATTGTATGAAATTTGACATTTAAGAACCCTAAAATCCCCCATGTGACGAAGTGATGATACCCAAGGATTAATCTAAAAATTTTTATTTTTAAAGGTCATCACAAGGTTGCTACTAAAGGTACAAAACAAAAAACAATAATTGTTTTTATGTATTTGTTACGGCCTTTACAACATAATATAAGTTTGTTCATGAATGATTTTTTTTACCCATCACTTAAATTAACACACACGACACATAGGGTATCTAAGTTTTTACAATTTATCTATTATAAATTGCATCCATGGTCCGTATACATCCCAATTGTTTAATGTAAATCTTTGCCTATATAATTAAAAATGCACTTTATCGGTATAAATAATAAAGGATAAATCCTTTGAGGTGGAGATATATTGAGGGTGACATATGCTTTGATCGTTGTATCATGAGAGTGATTGTATCCGAGAATGACTAACGATACTAGTATAGATTGTTTGGCTGTTGCTGAGGAATAATTACGTGAAGAGGAGAAAGCTTTTCCCATTTCAACTCATGCATGTAGATTTGTTAGAAGATTAGTAGATTATAGAGATGTTTTAATGCTGCTAATGTTGTCCACGTGATGTTGCTGTAGATATTTTGAATATGAATCCTTCAAGTGTTTGTGATTTTTTTGTGTTGAGCATTTGGGATTCTTACTTTTTGCGATTTGGTATATTATTTGTATTATGAGTAGGTTTGAAAATTACACAATAATAAGAATAGTTGTTACTACTGATTATATTTATATAACAATCTTGTTGGCATTTATTTATTTTGACTTTGTATACATAATTGATCATTGTGATTTGGTAAAAATGATTTGAAAATTACATAACAATAAAAATAGTTGTTATTACTAACATGATACCCGCGCGAAGAGGGGATAGTTTACTATACTATATTAAAAAGCATATGGAAAGACAATGTTGTCTTTTACTCAAATCTTTTAAATTTATGTCTTACAAAATTCTTGTAAAGTTACAACTCTTAAAGCACAACATATTCTCGAGACCTGAAAATTTTGAATTCCCGTTTATATACGCCCACTGTCCCTATTTTTTCTTTCCCCATCTGTGCAAAGGGAGAAAAAAAGTAGCTGGAGATAGAGTGAAAATCAAAGAAAAAACCATTCACATTTAAAGAGTAATTATCCTCTTTTTAACTTCTATGATAACTTCTTATAATTCTAAAGACTGTGACGTTTCTGGGTTGGGTTTGCCATGGTTTGCCACTTGATAATTTGTGGATAGTTTATATAATTAAAAATTTTCTGGTAGCTTTTAGCTTTTATTATGGGTAATTTTCTGTTATATTATCTTAGTATTATGGTCAATGGACCAAGATGCCTGAAATCGGCTAGCACCATTTAAATTTAATTGTTCAAATTTAATACATTTCCTCCGATGTACCTTCATCATCTGAAGATAAAAATAGGAGATTTGGTAGTGTTTTAAATGCATATGAGATAATTTTTTATTATTGCAGTAGATATTGTTTCAACACTTGACCAAATTGGAAATGGAGCTTGTTGTTAGAGAAACAGTTTTGGGGTTAGATCTTGAAAATTGCAAGCACTTGATGTTTGAATTATGTTAAGGTTGCATCAGAGTTAGCATCTACTTGAAGAGTTTGTATATAAAATTTGATAAATGGACGGGTTGCGTATAAGTTATGTGTCAAATGTTCGGGTCTTTTCATTCGAGTCTAAATTGGTTGGATTTGGTTTATCAAACCCATCTACCCAGGTTTGTTCAATTTCTTCAAATTTATCTATTTTCTTATATGACTCGGTTTGTAAGTTTGAGTGTTTGAAACTTTTATTTTGACTTTTGTTCAATTTAAACACATCAACCAGTTTGAATTGTTATTTGTTTATACTTTATCTAAATTGTAGAAGTTCTTGTTAGTGATAAAGACCAAACCAAAACTGTATACATGCTTGGGTGGGTGGCCTAAAGAAAAATACTTAAATAGCTAGCTGGCCTTTTTTTACTAGCTCGCGTTCTAAATACACCACTTTTTAGAAAAGACACCTATCTAATTGTACATTTTGCTTTGTTGATTACCAACACTATTTTTCTTAGCATTATATTTTGTCAAGGACCTGAATAAATATTTGATTGATAGTGGTGGTTCTGATTACTGAGTTTTGTTTATTTGACAATGACGGAGGAACTAACTAGAAAAAGTTTTAATCTTTTAACCCTATAACTTAGCCACTATTCACTTTTGCAATTTAGTTTCTCTTTAAATTATTAGTTAGGGTGGATTTCAAGCCCACATGGTCACAGGTTTACTTAGGTTAATTTCAATCACACATGATTAGAGTTATAAGATGGGTTGATTGGTTATGTTTGACCAAAATTTCCTTCTATTTACAACATTAACTATTGTTTTACACTTCTACTTAACAATTATTCTTGTAAATCGATTAATGACACATGTTTCATTGCGGATTGGTTTCATCACGTATTGAGATCTGTAAGGTTTAATATAAAGGTTGATGTAATCAAAGCAACCAAAGGCTTCCTGCATGCATCCACTCAGTACAAAGTAGAAGTTGCTCCGGAAGTTTTATACTTAGAAAAAGAATTACTCTAAGTATAAAATCTTTCGAAGCCAAAGTTGCACCAGAAGTTTTATACTCTACACAAGAATTATTCTATGTATAAAATTTTCCGAAGCCAAACTCCAAATCTTTCGAAGCCATAGATGAAGTCTTCCATAGCTTCAAAGACAACGTCTTCCGAAGCCAAATGAACTGAAGACTGATTTCTTTCAAAAACATACAAGAAAATGCTTTTCTCTGATGTACTTTTGCATAAAGCTGACCAACTTAACATCTTGGTAGCATCTCAAATGGCAACATCTAAGTTAGATATGAAAACCGGTATATGGTAAAGTCCCCACTGATCACTCCTGATGATTTTGATACTTGATGTTTTTTTTATGGAAGGCTTTATCAAGTCACAAGACAGTATGATGTGGGTGTCTGTTCCACAGGACCTTACATTACATGCACCTCTTCAGCTGCTGCTGGTCTGAAGAAGATAGAAAACGAATAGATGTATATCAGAAAGCCATGATTACCGTCCAAACTACTCTTCCAAATGCCATCAACAGAGGCTTCAAGAAGTGCAAAACTGCTCCAGCTTTAGGATGCACTGAAACTGATGTATGAAGGGCCTACTGAAGCCAAAGAAAATAAGAAAGACCTTCTGAAATAGCAGTTTGAGAATTTCACATTCAAAACAAGTGAAACCATGACTCAACAATACTTTAGGTATGTTGAGATTGTGGACACTCTGCTGGATGTTGGAGTGAAACTGGAGAACAAGGATATTGTGAGAAAGTTCATGTCCTCTCTTCCTAGACAATAGACACACTACTGTGTGGTCATTAAGAGGACTGAAAATATCAAAACCCTTACTCTCATTGAGTTGTATGGCATACTCAGTAGTTGGCAGATGGAGATGAAGATGCAAAATCTATCTGGTAACTCTAACAATTAACAGAGTTCTGCCCTACATGTGGTTAAAAGGGATTGCAGAGAACCACAACACCATTTCAGCTCTACCTTGACAACTCACCAAAGGGCCTTTTTATCACCTTCCCAGAGACAACAAGGGAGAGCTACATTCAAGGAAGC
This sequence comes from Flaveria floridana, assembly GCA_018326465.1. NCBI lineage: Eukaryota > Viridiplantae > Streptophyta > Magnoliopsida > Asterales > Asteraceae > Flaveria > Flaveria floridana. Next base: position 7,924 of record BJCO01362041.1, on the reverse strand, counting down.
CCATTCTAAGAGACAAGCTCATGACAAGCCTTTATGTCTCATGATGAAAGCATAGGCAACTTTCTTTTCACCCTTAAAGATTTGGACTGCATCCATTCGGATGATCTAGAGTATATGAACATAGTTCAACATATGGCTCTTCTCACTCATAGAGCCAAGAAATTCTACAAGAGGACAGGGAGAAAGTTTCCTAGCAATGTGAGAAAGTTTCCTAGCAATGTATCCAGTGGAAAATTTGGGCTGGACAAGAGCAAAGTGAAGTGTTACAACTATAACCAGATGGGACACTTGGCTAGGGAGTGCAAGGCACCCAAGATAAATGGTGACCAGGCACAACCCAAGCCAACTACACTGAAGAAGCTCCACACACTAAGAAGCCCAAGCAGTAAGCTACAGTTGCTATGGAAGAAGAAGGCTTTAATTGGAGCTTCCAGGTAGAAGATGTGACTCCAAACCAAACACTGATGGCAAATCTTGATGAAGCCAAGGTATTGGAACATCTTTGTACCCTTGAGTGCATTGCTAAAGTAAACTAATTTAGGTCCTATAACTTAGAGATGAGATCTGATCTTGAGTCCTTGAACATCTTAAAATCTGATTTCAAAAGAGCTGAAAATGAGTATAAGTTAAAAATAGAAAACTTAAAGAAAACCATTTCAACTCTTAAACATAATCATACCAATTATAGGACTCAAATCTAAGATCTTATTACTAAGTTAACTGAGTGCCAGACTGAGCTAGTGATCAGCAAAGCCAAGGCAGAGAAACATGTTCTTGAAGAAGAGACCTTCAAGAACATAATATCATCATCCTGCATTCCAAAGTATGTTATCAAAACAAAGAGGGACTGGGATCTAGTGAGATACCTCTTCCACACACTTTATTGTCTGTAAGATCTCCCAGGTATGGAACTAGTCAAGATAAGCTTTCATCCATAGATCATAGTGATGAAGAGGAGATAGAAAGCTTCAGAAGAAATCAATGTTTTTTTCGGAAGCTCCAAAATGAAAATGAAGACAAGTGAAAAATTGCCTTCGGAAGAAAATTTAGTCTCGGAAGAAAGGAATGCTTTCGAAGCACTGAAGCTTGCTGTAGTGAAAGCAAGATCTTTCAAAGGGTCAGTCTCCAAAACTTCCAAAGTTGTAAAAACTCCGAAGCTTTGAAGGTCAAGTCTAATCTTCCAAAGATGGTGTGGAAGATAAAGGAAGACTATGTGACTAAGAATTCTTCATTAACAACAGCAAATGATCCCCAAAGCCTCAGTATAGGATCAATTACTGTTGCATTGTCTTTAGTTCATTTTAAAGAGCCCCAGACAACTGAGGCTTGGGTTTCTAAATGTAGGTAACTCTCTTTTATTATGAAGGAACAACTGAGGAGCAAGAAGAATGTATGGATTATTGACAGTGGTTGTTCCAGGCATATGACAGGCAATGGCTCTTTGCTCTAAAACTTTGAAAGAATTGATGGAGGGCCAGTTGCTTTTGGAGGAGATGCTGGAGGTTACATTACAGGAAGGGGCAGGGTCTTAAATGGTAAGCTCAACATTAAGAAGGTAAACTTTGTTAAGGAGCTTTGGTACAATTTACTGAGTGTATCCTAATTTTATGATCAAAGACATAACATGTTCTTCACTGAGCATAAGTGCATTGTTCTCAAACCCAGGATCGTCATTCCTCAAGAGCATATCCTGCTTAGAACACCCTGGAAATGGAACATGTACAAGATAGATTTGCAGGAAACATCCCCTTCAGGAGAAGTTTCTTGCTTTCTATCTAAGGCTAATGGTGATGAGTCTTTCCTTTGGCATAAAAGAATTTGCCATGTGAACTTTAAGAACATAAACAAATTAATTAAGAATTATTTGGTAACTGGAATGCCAAAGAAAGAGTTTACAAATGATGATCACTGTATTGCATGCCTAAAAGGAAAACAACACTTGGTGTCTCATAGGCCAAAGGAAAAGAACTCTATCACTACTCCCCTACACTTGTTACACATGGATCCCTTTGGCCCCACTAGTGTAATGACTCTAGGAAGGACCTTATACTGTTTAGTGATCACAGATGATTTTACAAGATTCACTTGGGTTTTCTTCCATAGAACTAAGAATGAAACTCCTGAGATCTTGAAGAACTTCATTCAGAAAGTTGAGAATCAAAATGATCACAAGATCAAGATCATAAGATGTGATCAAGGAACTAAATTCAAGAACCAAATCCTTGACATATTTTGTGATGAAATAGGTATTACAAGACAATATAGTGCTCCCAGGACTCCTCAGCAAAACGGTTTTGCTGAGATGAGAAATAGAACACTTATTGAAGCTGCAAGAACCATGTTGTCTGACTCTAAACTGCCCATGACCTTCTGGGCAGAGGCAGTTAACACAGCCTGCTATGTGTAGAATAGAATTTTAGTAGTCAAGACTAATGGTAAGACTCCTTATGAACTATGGCACAAAAGAAGACCTTTCATTGGTTTTATCAGATCATTTAGATGTCCCTGCACCATCTTGAATACCAAAGATCAAGTAGCCAAGTTTGCTGAGAACTGAGATGATGGACACTTTATTGGATACTCTTCCCAAGCTAAGGCTTATAGAGTATACAATCTAAGAACTAGAGTAGTTGAAGAATCAGCCAATGTGATCTTCAATGAGCACACTCCTTGTGTGAAAGGTTCTGGTCCTGATTGACTATTTGATCTTGATTTAGTTACCAACTGTTTTAATAAATCTTGTGAAGATGTTTCAGGATCTACAGGTAATACATCAACAGAAGATCCTGACCCAAGATTTGAGTTGAGAAGACCAAGTAAGAATACTACTTCAGCTCCAGTTGTAACTAACCCTGTAGGTGAAGCTCGTATCAGCACAACAATGAAAATCAAGCTGATCAATCTAAAGTGCCTGTAAATTCCAGCTCAAAGGAATAAAACACAAATGAAGGAACTTCAAATGTATGAGGACATGGTAGTGGTGACAGTGATCAAGAATTTCTTGATGCTGACAACCACTCCATTAAAGACAACATCAATGATGTCACACACTCATTGGATCAAGCTTCTCTTAATAAGTGTGCTGATGTGGTAGGAGACACTACATTGCCAGATCTAAACTTCTCAAATTTAGATCTATCTAATCAACTTGCTGTGATTTCTCAACTTAGGATCCACAAGTCACACCCAACCACAAACATCATTGGAAATGTTGACAGGGGGCGAGAATAAGAGGACAAACCCATGATAAAAATGTTTGTCTATACTCTTGCTTCTTGTCCTAAATAGAGCCAAAGAAAATTGATGAGGCTTTGAAGGATGGAAGTTGCATTGAAGCAATGCAAAAGGAGCTGCTACAAGTCAAAAGACAAAAGGTTTGGAGCCTATGCCTCTTCTTCAAGGGAAGACTATCATAGGAACTAAATAGGTGTTTTGGAACAAGAAAGATGATAGAGGACTTGTCATCAAGAACAAGGCAAGACTAGTTGTTCAAGGGTACACACAAGAAGAAGGAATTGATTACACTAATGTCTTTGCTCTAGTTACAAGACTTGAAGTTGTTAGGTTATTCCTGGCGTTTGTTGCATCCAAGTACTTCAAGGTCTACCAACTTGATGTCAAGTGTGCATTTTCATATGGGGTGATTGATGAATAGGTGTATGTCAAATAACCAGCTGGCTCTTCAGACCCAGATCATCCTGATTATGTCTGCAAGCTTGATAAAGCTCTTTATGGGTTGCATAAAGCTCCAAGGAAGTGGTATTAGACACTATCTTAGTATCTCTGTCAGCATGGCTACAAGTGGGGTACTAAATATGGAACTCTCTTCATCAAAGAGACAGGGAATGCCTTGATGCTGGTTCAAGTTCATGTAGATGACATCATCTTTGGGTCAACTAATCCAAAGGTCTACAAAGACTTTGAGAAGCTGATAAACAATAGATTTGAAATGAGTGCCAAGGGGGAACTCAAATTCTTTCTAGAAATTCAAGTAAAGCAAGTTGATAATGGCATCTTCATAAGTCATTCAAAGTATGTACGGAACATATTTACAAGATTCAACATGACTGAATGTAAGGTTGCAAAGACACCCATAACCAGAAACTAGTCCCTTGGACCTCATCTTGAGGGGGAGTGTGTAGATGAACATCTTTATAGGACTATGATTATGTCTCTCATGTATCTTACAGCTAGAAAGCCTGATATAATGTTTGCTACACGCATATGTGCAAGATATCGAGCTAACCCCAAGATGTCACACCTGGTTGCTGTCAAAAGAATTCATAGATATCTGAAAGGTGCTCCCAAGCTAGGCCTTTTGTATCTAAAGAATTCTGACTTTAATCTGTATGCCTATACAGATATTGACTATTGTGGCTGCAACATGACTGCAAAGTCCATATCTGGGGGATTCAATTCCTTGGTGGAAGGATAGTCTCATGGCAATGCAAGAAATAATCCTGTGTATCTGCATCAACTGCTGAAGTTGAATACATTGCTACTGCAAGTTGTTATGCTCAAGTACTTTAGATTCAGAATCAAATGCTGGACTACGGATACAATTTCAAAGAGACTCCATCCACATTGACAACAACAGTGCTATCTCTATCACAAAGAACCCTGTGCGGTACTCAAGGACAAAGCACATCAACATCATGTATAATCTAATTAGAGATAATCATGAAAAAGAATTGATAAAACTAATCAAGGTTAACATAAATGAACAATGTGCTGATCTGTTCACAAAGGCTTTTGATGAACAAAGATTCAAATATCTTATATCAGCCATTGAGATGATTAATCTTGAATAGATTTTTTTCAAACTTAATATATATTATTTATAAAAGGAAGTGTGTGTTCTAAGTTGTCTAATTTATCACCTAGATAAGCTCAGTTTATCTTGGGAGAAATCTTTTTCAAATAATATTCATTAGCATTATAAAAAATTACCAAGTGTATTTTCTTTTGGAAGACATTAACATTGCATTCGGAAGAATTTTATGTCCTCAAATTACATAACTACTTAAAAGAAATTTACCTTTGGAAGAAATGTAATATTTCTTTCAAAGCCAAAAATATGTTTCTAAGTACTTATGTGTATTTAAAGAACAAATTTCTTCCAAAAACAATTATGTCTTGGAAGATTTATTCTCTTTAAGAATAAAACTTTCAGCTCTTAATATCTTCCAAAACCAAATACTCTTCGGAAGAGAAAATGCTACAAATAATTTTCTTCCGAAACCATTTTTCACTAAGCTTAGGAATATCTTCCGAAGTTAAAATTTGGCTTCAGAAGTTTTTCATAAACCTTCAGAAGACAAATTACTTTCGGAAGAGTTTCAACTTCCAAGAAAAACTACTTTTTTGGGCACTTTCTCAGAAGTGGGACTGACATTCGGACATCAGAGTTTATCCTTTTGTATTAACTTTGTCTTAAGTCCATTTCATATAAATACACCCAACGGTTCCCCCTCTTTCACTATCTTCTTCATCTGTAAGTTTTCTAAACCTAAATTTCCATTCACTGTCTTTGTCCTTACCTTCCTTCACCTTAAAGCTACCACAAATGGTCAACCTTGACTGTAGAAACCAACCAGATTTTTCCATGCAGCTTCACAGGCAACACAATCTGGTTGTTCTGTTAAATTCTGAGAAAGATCCAACTTTCTTAGAGTTTTGTCGCTTTCTTTCTCTGTCTAACTACTTGACCTCCCTCACCATTGTTCTCCCCACTCTATGAGGATCAACTTTTGAAATTCTGGAGGACCTGCCAAGAGGTCACCATGGACGGGGAGAAGGCATTGTCTATCATAGAGCAAAGGAGGACAATATTTATCACTCCAGCTTCAATAAACTCTCATCTATAGCTGGATGTTGTAGCAGGTGTTGTCCTTCCCCAAATCTATTGTAAACCACTCCTTTGAGTAGATAGGCTATGACAGTGACTTCTCAGTTAGAACCTTCAAGAAAGGGAAGGTTTCTCCTTAATGGAAATACTTCCTCCATGTTATTATCCACAGCTTGTCTAACAAGCATGGAGGTTGGGACCGAATTCCAGAAGACATCTCTTTCATAGTCTATGGGATGGTTCATGGGGTCAAGTTCAGGCATTCACAATTTGTGTACAATAATTTGTTTGCAAACTTGGACTCGTTAGAATATTATATGTTCCTTAGATATGTCCAGCACATTCTCAACTGTGAATTGGGCTCACAGTTGAGGGGAATAGGTAATGTTCTAAAAGTGGGACAGATGAAGCCTGACATCTTTAAGACTATAAGAAAGCCAACTGTTGGCTTCTCTAGGGCAGAGACAGCCCCGGTCCTAAAAATGTTAGAGCTCATTGCTTAAGGTGACAACGTAGCAGCACCAGCTAGTGTTGAACCCACACCTTCCACTTCAAGACCACCCACATAACCTCAAATAACCCTCACCTACCAAAGAAGATCCAAATGAACCCCTGCACAAGTTATTTAACCTATGCAAGCCTCCATATCAACACCCATACAGGTGGAAGTGGACACCGAAGCTCCCACTTCTCCTTATGAGAAAACCACTCCCATCTCATAAATGATCAGTCCTGAGGTTCCTCATGCTCAGGTTGATGAGCTCCTCACCTAAGAAGCCTTAAGCCTTCACTAAGAGTCTCAACACTTTAGTGAACAACCTTTAGGGGAAAGTTACCATCCCTAGCCTCTAGATCTAAACCAGCTAATGCCCAGCCTTGACTTCTATGATGATGAGGATATGGCACTCAGTGCATACCATGAATCTCTCTTATCTTTCCCTACTAAAAAAGAGATGAGTATTCCTGTGTCACCCATATCTAGCTTATATCATCCACTACCCACTAAGGTGGATCTTCCTGAACCTGTTCAGGAGATCCATATGGAGAGGCTCTTACTTCTAAAAGTTATTACATCATTAAGACCTCAACCATGGCAACCCAGCCTATTAACACTTCAACTAAAATTGTTAGTGAGCAGGGAAAATCCAGCAGCCAAGAACAACAAGCTGGTGATTAGGAAGAAGACTTAGGTCCAATTATCTCTTCCCCCAGTGATTATTCTACTAAAGATGAGGGGAATCTCATACTAAAGGTGCAAAAACTGATAAAAACATGCACCTATTTAGTCTCTAAGGTCAGTCACTTAGAACCTCAAGTGGCCACCTTGCAAAGGAGGGCCAATTATCAAGAACTTAAGATTTCTAATCTCAAGGAACAACTAGATATGAGACCTTTCAAGACAGCAACATGTCTTAAATGTTCAGACCTTGAACTTCTATGATAGTGTTTCTTTAGTCAATATGCCACTAGCCAACCCAACTCAAAATAGGCAGGCAGACATATTGGCTGAATGATTTGTAGACAGCCAAAGAAGAAGACAACTGCAAACAGGTAATGCCATTGGTCAACTGGATGTTGAGGTGGAACCTAAGATTAGCTTCGAATGGGAAACCTTGACTGAAGGCCCAGTGACAAAACCTGTGAGCATTGTCGCAGAAATAACTACTTCAACATCCTTTACCCTTAGTGATACACCAATTGGTGAAGGTGCTTCGCAACCTCTCTCTGGCCAGAGCTTGACTACTGAATCAAGCAATGAAGGCCAAAGCTCTCTCCACCCTGAGTCACCAAGGCCTATGAGTGACAAAGGGAAGAGGAAAATAACCTATAAGGAGATTGAGGAGGAGGAAAGAGAGAGGAAGAGGAAGCTAAGGGGAGAGAGTTCAACTGGTTCCTCTGGTTTCATGGAAGCTATAATAAGGACAACCCCCAGGACAAATACTCAAGATGGTGAGTTAAGGTATGCCAGATTGAAGTATTTGGGAACCAGGAACTACAACATTGATGAACTTATCTCTCTTCCCTTAAAGAGTTAAATGAACATGCAGACTTATAGCTGATAAAGGAGAAGAAGGA
>BJCO01362040.1:0-14991 GCA_018326465.1 Flaveria floridana | reverse complement strand
CTTTGACTTTATATGTATAACCAACCCATGACCCATTTTAATAATAAAACATGTTATTAAATACAACTCTACAATTCCTCAACAAAACCCACCAATGGCGGCCCTCATCCGCCTTCTCAAACCCTCACCCTCATCTTCAATCTCCACCCTATTCAAACAATCACTTTCCACCACCACCACCGCAATCGCTTCCGATATGGAATCTCACCATCACAACCCTGATTTCTCCGATCCCAAGCCTTCTAGAAACTTCCAGTGGGTACCGCAATCACTTCCGATATCTAATCTCGTGGTCGCGGTCGCGCAATGGTGGTCGCGCAGGTGGTCGTGGTCGTCGTGGGTGGTCGCGCAGGTTGTCGTCATGGCTGGTCGCGGTCGCGCAGGTGGTCGCCGTGGGTGGTCAGCCGGGTCAGCCTTTTTAATTTTCAGGTCTGGGTCAGTCATCTTGGACCCGGTCAGCTGAAATGAACCGTGTATCAAACAGGCTGACTCGCTGACCGAGTCAGCCGGTCAGCCGGGTCAGCCGGGTTAGCCGGGTCAGCCGGGTCAGCCGATATCAAACACTCCCTAAATGCTGTAAAGATACTCATAAATGCTTGTATATTGATTGCAGAACAAACAAGTTGTAGAATGTTTTAAGGTTTCTTGAACAGTGAAAAGACAACCTTAAAACATCAAAACTTGGGTACAAGGTATTTTGTGTATGTCAAAACTTGTGAAAAACTTACATATGATGGATATTCTATTCTATTTATAGGCTGACATAAAGTTTGTATAAAAAGACTAAACTACCCTAACAACTAGACAGAATACTAGTCTAAGTACAAAAGGTCTTCATACGCATTGGTTATTAGACATTTGCATGAACTAATGCGGATGCCTTGGCTTCATCAGCATTTCTTTATTCTTTATCAGCATTAAGTGTTTGGTCATCAGCATTAACTAGTACGGTTGAGCAAACACTTATCAACCTTTCTTTTGTGCATTCGTATTCATAAATGCGGATGAACAATTACTTGACAGCATTTGTTCTAAAGCATCCGTGTTAACCAATGCGGATGAACAAATACTTGCAGCATTTGTTCATAGCTATCTACAATTGTTTATGCAGAAGAACAAACACTTGTCAGCATTGTTCCTTGGTCATCCGTATAGACAAATGCAGATAGCCAACACTTGGTCTTTTCTTTTTCACCTGCATGCCTTCTTGGACTTGTGGGAGTATGCCAACAGAACAACCATCACCCATCACTTGAATAGGCATGTATAATCCCTTCAGGGTCCAACAATACTCCCCCTAAGGATTATACAGCCTATGTACTTCAAGGTTTTGATGGTGGATGAGGTTGTGAAGATTCTGCTGGGTCTTCAACAGGTGCTTAGAGTGGTGATTCTGGGGTTGTTCCTGGGTTTGGAAGAGATGGATTTAGGATGGACTTGATCATGTTGGAGAAGTCTCTAGCCTCTTTCATCCTGTCTCTACTCAGAACGTGAATAGTCATTTGGCTCATGGTGTGGATTGTTTCAATGGGCATCTTCCTAAGAGATATGGGCTCCCATACTCCAACAATGGATAACCCATCTCTGTAAATTAGGAGTGTTCTATCAGCATCAACCTCAAGTTTCACAATACTACCCAGATTGAGAGGTGTCTCCTTTTTCTTCATCTGTTCTCTCTTATGCCTGATTCGGTCATAAGCCATCTTTAAGATTTTGATGCACTTCAGGAAGAAATACATATCTGCTTCTCCCAGCTTGTTAGATATTTACCTGAAGTGCCTTGAAAAGATGTAGTGGATGTAAGACTCATGAAGCAATCTTACTTCATATCCACTGAACAATTGGATTTCTGCACCTTCTTTACCTCCCCACTTCCGTTCAATCACCAACTCATATGTCTTTTCATCTTAGTAGACATTATAGATTGGGATGGAAGTTTGGGTTCCAGCTACTATCTTCTTTTTCAGGGATTCAGTTGGTTTTACATTCAACTCAGGAAATACCAACTCTTCAGTCCTTTTTGTTTGTTTTCCCCTCAACAAGTGGTTTTAGAAAGATTTATCTTTTCTCAAGCAAACTGCTTTCAATAAGTCAAAATTCTTTGTTCTTTTGAAAATCCTCAGAATTTCTTTGAACTCATACCCCCTGTACATTGCTTGATGATTGATCAACTCAAGCTCAGTAATCTCTTTCAGATCATGAATCGGCAGGGTGTTCACTAGAGCAGAGTACTCTATGAAGACTTGCACTAACCCTAAGATTCTCTTGATTATAAACATATTCCAGTTACTATCGTACTTCCAGGCAATGATCTTGACATCAGTCTTTCCCTCTGGAGCCGATACACCCTGAATCATCTCTAAAGTGGTTAACCCTTCTTGAAGCTTCAATTGAGAGGGTTCAGTAAACCATTCACTATTCCTATTGAGAATGGGTGCCAAGACATCATGGTCTTGCTTAGTGAGCTGCATATCTTAAGTTGTGAGTCTTGTTCTGGGTCTTCTTCTTACAACCTCCTCTTCCAACTTCCTCATTCTGTCTTTCTTTTCATTAATCATCAGGAGAATTGCAGCTCTAAGAGAATTAGTCTTCATGTTACCCAGTTTTCTCTTTATATATCCTTGCTTGGAAAGATAATCCTTCATTTCCCTGTCAGACATGGTGTAGTGGTCAGGATAAGGAGTTTCAGATGTTTAGTTTGTTTTGTGGTTGGGGTGGTGAATGTGATTGGGGATTTGATTGATCTTCTCTTATACTCAGTCACATATGTTGGGTCAAGAAGTTGGTTCATCTTTCTCACATCTTCAACCATTGACTCATAGGTCATCCCAAACACCTCATCGGCATCATAACCACGATTGATTAGAAACATTGCATTGATCATCAAGTCATCAGTTTGAGCCTTTTCAACCATCTTCTCAAATGAGGTTTCAACCATCACATGACTATCTTTCATCACAGGATCATCAACCTGGTATCCTCCTTTAGTCTCTCCTTCTTCCAAGTCAATGATGTCAATCATTTCTATTAACTATGCCTTGGCCTTCTCATGCTCATCAAGAAATTTAGCTATTGCAGCTAAACTCCTTGGATCATCTTTCTACTTTTTCTTTATAGGCTCTTCTTCCTCTACAAGCCTTTTTCCCTTAGCCTCCTCAGCCAAGTACTTCCTCTTTCTTGAGTAGGTGCGTAATAATAGTCTGGATGAGGATGGCACAGATGTTTCAGTAGTTGTTTGTCTTGGTTCTTTATCTTTTTTTCAGTAGCTTCTTCTCTTTCTTTGAGCTCTTCACTTAGTTTTCTAATGAGCTCTTTTTGCTCATCAGATAGGGTGACTGCAATAACAATCTGCAAGCTCAACTCTCTCTCCAAGGGCACTGGAGTTTGAGGAATCACCACTAAGTGTTCTACTGGAGGTCTTGGGTCTTTAACAAAATCCTAAAACTCATCATCAATGATAAAGTATCTAGCAGAGTAGTTGTCTAGCTCTCTTATGAGATCTCAAAGCTCAAGGTCTTGATCAGTGGTTTCTTCAAAAGGATCACTTGAATAGACAACCATAGGTAGACTTGGCTCTGTCTCTATTCTGTTTCTTGTTCTGGTTCTGGTTCATCTTCTGTTTGTTTCACTTCATCACCTTTTGTTTCTTGATCTTCAGCCAATTCCTCCTTGATCTTGATTAGCATTTCCAGTTTTGAGATCCTTTTAAGTAAGATCTCATTCTGGTTACTAAGATCAGTGATTAGCTCAGATTGGCTCTCAATTAGGTTTTCTTACTCTTCCATGGTAATGGTTTGAATAGTTACAATGTCAACATGCCCAATGATTTCTTCTTTCGCTTGATGGAGAGCAGCCTTAAGATCATCTATTTCTTTGTCTTTCTTTGATATTTCAGCCTTATGTCTCACTTTCATATCTTTGATTTCTTCTTCTTTCTCTTTCAGTTCTTGAATTTTGTCTTGAATTATTCCTGATCTTCTATTCAACAACTTTTCCATTCTTTGCACCTTCAACATGAGCACTATAATCATTTCATCTTTCTTATCTGGTAGATTAATTCCTTATTCAGGAAAGCTTTCAGAAGGCCCTGCTTCTGATTGTACTTGTCTTACAGACATCCTTATTGTGTCACCCTCCTCATCCGGAGATGATTTGGAGTCATCTGAAGAGCTGGTAGATTCACCAGACTCAATAGGTTTAGCAGCTATGGTTGAGATGTGAGGTGGAGAAAAATGAACGGAGACATGTAAGGAGACTGAATTGGTGATGGAACATGTAGTGATGCAATTTCTGTTTCTTTAACAGATGGTCCTGAGTGAAGATCACCACCTACACCATGTGGTGACTCAGGCCTTTGTTCTTCTGTTTTCTTCTTCAGCATGCTCATCAACATGTTGTTGATCATGAGTTGCTTCTTCTTCTTCTTCTGGAGCTTCCTCATCATGAGCTATATCCTGTTGTTCTTCTTGTTGGTGGATTTGCTCTAACATCCAAGGAAGTAGTGGAAAGAAGGTTCCACTGTAGAAGTTCCTAGGATCCCTCTTCTTTATGTACATGTAGGACTTCCCATTGTAATGATGAATGTTCATTACAGGGCCTACAGGTGTAAGTTGTGGAAATGCTTCATTGATGAGGCATTGGAGGAATCTAGGGTACATAAGGAACATGTTTCTTCTTCCTTCTTCAACATTTGACCCCAGACCATTGAATACATAAGCAGACATATTGAATGGTCTCTTAGTGCATATAGCATAGATAGCTGAAGAGGCAGTCACTGGAATATCATTCCACCCTGTCTTTCTTTTGGACAGACAGTGCTGGAATATGTGGATCATAAATCTCCATTGTAGATCTACCAAACCCTTGACAATTTGCTTTCCTTCATATCCTCCTTCATAACCAATGTTGGCAAAGAAGGTCATAATTTCCTCATCTTGTAGTTCTTAAGGAGTGTTTGCATCATCACCAAACTGTAGACATTATCTCACGGTTTGTTCAGTGATGGTAAGGGTATGATGAGCAGAAATTCTTCCAGATAGTGTCTTGACACCATCAATCTTTGCTACTTCAGCTGTACTCCAGAATGATCTTATAAAGTTCACATAATGACTGGTCTCACTAAGAGAGCATGAGCAACCCTGGTAGTGGATATGAAACGAATCATGTCTCTAAGTCCTTCTACTTCAGGGACATAAGGGTCAAGAAATCCACTAACATTGTGGACCTTGCTCCAAGTGAGGTTTGCCATTGGCTTTTGCACAAGATGCAAATGAGTTAGTTTTTGACATCAGATTGTTATTACATTGATATAATCAAGCTGATTATTTCAACTTTGACTTGATTTGGTCAAAATTGAACAATCACAGGTACTGTTACATAGAAGTTTTGACCTAACTTGATTTTTCAATGTATATTTTGTATTATCTATCATTTTGATGTTGTTTTTTCAGTTTAAAATCTCTTTTTACATTCAATCATAAGTTTTGAAGTTAACATTTTTCATTTTGATGATCCCCTGTTCATATGGCAAATTTAGGGTTTTGAAAATTACTTGATTGTGTTAATTTTCATGATCATTTATGTCTATGTGCTAAAAAATGTCTATCAATTATTTTTTTTATTGTTAAATGTGAGATTATTTCTTGATTTAGGGTTCTGAGTTCAAAAAGTGTTCGACGGGTGCATCGTTGATTTTGCAAATAATCACCTTATTTCGATACTACGTTTGTTTGGAATCATAATAGAGGCAATTTGATGTTTGTGGAACCCAGAAATCAGAATGTTGTTGATGATTATGATGATGGAAAAATAACAGTAGTAAAGTTTCGCTCGTCGCACTTTAATGTCACTCAAAATTTGAAAAGTATTAAATGCACTGTAAAGATCTGTTTAAATAGTCCTTTTAATGACCTTTTCAAATTTTACAAGTGTTAAAAACAAAATGCGGTCGACTACTGTAGCAAATGTGGAAGAATAAAACAGTCAGCATTAGTTATTGTAGCAAATGCGGATGAGTAAAACTTATTCACATTTGGTTACTGTAGCAAATGCGGATGTTTTAAGTTTAGCCATTTGAACAATGTAGCAAATGCAGATAGTTTAAACTTACATACACATTTGTACTATAGTAAATGTTGAAAATTTGTTCCGTATTTACTTCAACAAATGCGGATGAACAACAAAGTTGTCTGTATTTCTTGAACTTCAACCATGATGATAGAAGAGTGTGAGCATACTTCTAATTTATGATGATACAAATATTCAACCAAGTTTAAATGTTGATTTCAGCCATATTTAGGAAATGCGGCTGAGGGAAAACAAATACGGATGAACAAAAGTTGTCCGTACTAGTTTTCATATTTGAAAACTGTGAATATTTGTAGTGAGACTAATGCGGTAGAGTTAACTTATCCGCATTACTTGAACTTGTGTTTTCATTACTCAAAACTGTTACCTGCATTGGTTATGTGCTTGGGTTACCTTCTCCTATATTCACCAATGCTTTTACTTGCATTATGATTTGAACTTGTCAAGTCTTAATGTTTCTACTATGGATAGTTTTGGTTGTTTTTGCTTTGATACTTGATCTTTATGAAGCTGTGTCTTTTGCTTTTGACTGTTATGAAGATGAATCAGTTTGTTTATTGTTTATGAAGTTTTGACTATTACTTGTGTTGTCAATTCTTGCTTGGGTCGACTTGTTCATCAGATGTGATACAAGTTTCCTAGTGTTGACCTATCTTGGTCTTTTGTGCTTCAAGATGTGTTCAAAAACTGAGATACTATGGTATAACTTCTGCACCAACACAATCAGTTTTCTGATTTTTATACTTGTTTTTGATTTTTCTATTTTTCAAGAAAGGAAACAACTGTACAAAATGATCAAAAATTTTAATTACTCCCCCTAAAGTTTATATCCATAAGAGATAGAAACTTTAAAGATTTGTTAAAATTTTAGAGAGAAAATGTTTTTGTAGTTTTTGTTTTTCTTATCTGTACATGAAGTGGAGATATACCTTTCTTGAGATCATATCAATCTCACCTTTCACAAGTGCAAGCAATTGTTAGTAAACCAGACATGGTCATGAACATATTGATTGAAGGTATGTTTGTCCTCTTAAACTCATATTTAGTCAATATCTTGATGCTAGTAATCTTATCATGTTTTGAGTTGATTGGGTATTTAACATGTACCTCACACTCAAAAATGGAAAGGTCAACCATCTGCATGCAATGCATGGTAGTACTTGAACAACTTACTTGACCAGGTCATTTAAAATATGAAATCTCATTTTACTTGATCCTTATTGGGATTCTTTTGTTTTGATCCTTTTATCTGTTTGATCCATATTAGGATTCTTTTAACCTTACTTTGGAAGGTGATCTCTCTTGGATTCTTTTGTTGCATTCACTTTGGAATATATTTTATTCTATTTATTTATCCAAATTGAATGTGTTCCTCATTGGGAATCTTGATGGATCATGATATCAGCACTATGTGCTTGTTTTTCCAGGTCTTTGCTCAGCAAAACAAAGGAAAAACTGATATGAGTAAAAGAGATTCATATGATATCATTACTTGGTGTGTTTAGGTTACTACACACACACACATTTGGATAAGCTAATACTTACACACACTTTGAGATGAAAGCTTCACAGTTGAATATAAGCTTTAGTTCATCACCGCATGTGTTTTCTTTTCCAAGTTGAGCCTACCCGCCTATCAGAAAAGTCATGTCAGTCATTTGAGATTTATAAATAAGTATAGTGAATGATATAACGACTCTAATTATATCATTCCACAAAGTATAAAGCATGTACTTCAGGAAGATAATTTCTTTTTGTATTTTTATGAATTTTTGAATGTTTTTGTTGATTTTGGTTTTTACTCAAGGTTAATCATGCCAATTGATTGAACTAAGAATTCAAATCTGCTAAGATCAAAAGCGTTAGTGAATAAATTGGCTAATTGATTATCAATGTGAACCTGTATCAATTTGATTAACTCTTTTTTAGCACAATCTCTCAAAAAGTGATATCTAATTTCAATGTTTGGTTTTTGAGTGTTGAACTGGATTATTAGTTATGAACATAGTTGTTGTGTTATCAATGTGACTTGGTGTGTGCAAGAAGTTAAAATCATAATCAAGCATCTGGTTTTGAATCCAGAGAACTTGAGAGCAACAAGCTGATGCTACAATGGACTCAGCTTCTGCTATTAAAACAGACACATTTGTCTGCTTCTAGCACTGCCAGGAGACCAATCTAGAACCAAGAAATTGACAACCGCCAGATGTGGGATTCCTGTTGAAGTTGCATCCTCCATAGTCACTGTCAGTGTATGCATAGAGATTTAAATCTCCTTCCTTTGGATACCATAATACAAGTGCAGGTTTGCTCTTGAGAAATCTGAATATCCTCTTGACTGCATTCACATGTGATTCCTTGGGATCTGCTTGATACCTTGCACAAACACATACACCAAACATAATGTCAGGTCTACTAGTTGTTAGATACATAAGTGATCCAATCATAGATCTGTAATGAGTCTGGTCCACTGATTTTCCTTCTAGATTTGGACCTATCTTCAGCTTGGTATCAAAAGGAGTTCTGATAGACTGACAATCTACAAAATGAAACTTCTTTAGCATGGTTTCCACATATTTTGATTGATTTATGAAAATTCCATCTTTTGTTTGTTGTACTTGCACTCCTAAAAAGAAAGTGAGTTCTCCCATTGCACTTATTTGAAATTTGGAATGCATGAGATATTCAAAATCTTACAGAGTTGTTTGTTTGTTGAGCCAAAGATGATATCATCCACATAAATCTGGACTAGCAACATGTCATTTCCTTTTCTCTTTCTGAAGAGAGTCTGATCAATCTTTCCTCCTTCATATTCATTTATGAGCAGAAAAGATGATAGAGTCTCATACCACTTTCATGGGGCTTGATGAAGACCATATAGGGTTTTTTTAAGCTTGTATACCCTGTGAGGGAAATCAGGGTCTTCAAACCCAGGAGGTTGACTCACATAGACTTCTTTAGCAATCTTGCCATAGAGAAAGGCACACTTCAGATACATTTGATATACTGTGAATTTCATGGATGCTGAGTATGCAAGGAAGATTCTGATTGCTTCTAATCTAGCTACAGGAGCAAACACTTCATCATAGTCTATTCCTTCTTTTTGTGTGTATCCCTGTGCCACTAATCTTGCTTTTTTTTGATGACTATGCCTGTATCACCAGTCTTGTTTCTGTATAGCCATCTGGTACCGATAGGGTATTGATCTTCGGGAAGATCTACCAGTTACCATACCTCTTGTTTCTTGAACTAGAGCAACTCTTCTTGCATTGCCTCGATCCAACTGTTCTCTTGAAGAGCCTCTTTTATGTTATTAGGTACCGGCTGACATAGAAAGCTAGAAACCAAACAGATGTTTGCAATACTTGACTTGCTTCTAGTTACTCGCTCATCTAGTTCACTAATGATGCTTGACACTGGATGATCCTTACGTATCCTGGTGGTTGGAATGGAGTCACCAGTAATGGATACATCAAGGTTGGAGACATTCATATTATCATGGTAAGAGGCACCATCAGGTTGAGATGTAGGAGAGTGATGAAAGTAATCAAAGGCTTTATTGGTTTCTGCTTGGGCATCTGCTGCACTTTGAACACTATCATCATTTGCATTTCTCTCAGTTTCAACTGGAACAGTTGTTGGTGTTGGATTCCTCTCTTCGTTTAATGGCTCATCAGAAAGAGTAGGCATAGAACTAGGACCAGCCACAGTTGAAACACTCTGATGTTATAGAGCTTGTATGACAGGATAAGCTTGTAAAGGAACATCTTCATCCGGCTGATCAGCAAAAGTAGAAAGCATAATGGGAAAATCATCTCTTCTTTCTACTATTTTAGAAGATTCAGCTGATTGTAGGTTACCTGCATATAACAAGTGGAACTGATCAAAAGATCTAGTAAATGAGTCAATATCAAACAACCAATCGGGACCATTTATTGACTTAGGAAAGGAGTGTTCCTTGAATTGAACATTACTCGATTCATTAATGATGTTCAATCTAGGATTAAACACTCTGAAAGCCTTTGAAACTAAGGAATAACCTACAAAGAATCCCTCATCAGACTTTTAAGCAAACTTTCCTAAATGATCTCGGGTGTTTAATATTGATACAGGACTACCAAATGACTTGAAGAATCCAATGAATGCTTCACTTAGAAAAATGAGTTCATAAGGTGTCTTATTGATTTCTTTGACTATCAGAGTTTGATTTAGTACAAAGCAGGTTGTGTTAACTGCCTCAGCCCAAATGGTAATAGGCAGTTTAGCATCTGCTAGCATTGTTCGTGCTGATTCAATCAGTGTTCTATTTCTCCTTTCAGCTACCCCATTTGTTGAGGAGTTCTAGCGGCACTGAATTGATGCACAATGCCTTTGGTTGTACAAAATGAACTCAGATCTTCATTTTTGAATTATGTTCCATTATCACTTCTGATTGATTTTACTTTATGATCAAATTGGTTTTCAATCTTAGTGATAAAGTCTTTTATTATTTGTGATGCTTTGTTTTTATGAAGTAGGAAGAAAACCCATGTGAAACGTGAATAATCATCAATGATCACTAAATAATGTTGTTTCTTTCCAATGCTCATGACATGAGTTGGTCCAAAAAGATCCATGTGAAGTAATTTCAAAGGAGTATTGTTTGCGTTCACTAGGTTTGGTTTATGAGACGACTTGTATTGTTTTCCTTTGAGACATGCTGAACAATGATCAATGAAGTGAAATTCTTTTTTAGGAAGACCAACTACATGGTTTCCCTTGACCAGTTTGTTTACGTTTTTGAAATTTGTATGTCCCAAGCGCTTATGCTAAAGTTATGACTCATCAAATGATGCTTTAGACACCAGACATGTTTCTTCTTTTAGATGTGTAGAATTAAGGTTTAGAACATAGGTATTATTCTTCCTCGGGGTCTTCAAGATAACCTATTTTTCAGGAATTTGAAATCCTGGTTTCAGAATGTTGCAATGAGTGTCAGTGAAATGAATAGAATATTTCTTGTCACAGATCTGAGACAAGCTAAGAAGATTGAAATTCAGTTGCTCGCAGTAGTTGAGTCTATCAAAGCTTAGCAACCCGTTTGTCACAGATCCTTCACCTGTAATCCTGCCACCTTGCGAATCTCCACCAAATGCTATAGTAGTTCCTTGAATGTGCTTGAAATCATGAAGGAGGGAACGATCTCCAGTCTTGTGTTGGGAGCATCCACTATCCACATACCATAAGCTAGTAGACATGTATGGATGACCCTACAAGCAAAAGAAACTAATTAGAATATAGAACCCAAGCCATGATGGTCATAGGTTTCCCGTTTCTATCTAGAACTATAACTTCTTGTTATTTTCCTCTAGGTTGAACTTTAGAGGATGATGATTTGATTGATTTATGTGTGATTCTTCTTGTTTTCTTTTTCTCAATTTCAACTGATGTGTCACAAGAGTCATCAAACTTTTGATCTCTATTCCTAAGTAGAAATTGAGTATTTTTTTTATTTTTTGAAATCACTTTGGTTTTAGATTTTGGAAGAACAATAAGTGATTGTTTCATATTTTTATTCTGCTTTTGTTTGATGTTCTTTGACTGCCAGATGTCATAGAAGACATCATCATGGTTTGAAATTCTTGATTGTCTGTTCTACACTGGGCTTCAGAATTGACTTTAACAATTGAAATTGAGAACTGGGATTGTTTTGAGGAACTCTCAAGACTTTTTGGTTAAAGTAACAATCATATGTATTGTGATTTGACGTGTCACATACTGAACAATACTTGTTGAAATAACAATTCTTGTTTGAGTGATTGTTCATGTTACAGATTGAGCAGTATTGGTTGTAATAACACTCATCTGTGTTGTGATTTGACATATCATAGTTTTCATAGTACATCTGTCTAAATTTTGGTTTTGATGATGAAGCTTCTTGATGCATAATTGGTTTTGTATTTGATCCTTGTTTTGTTTTGATTAAAGAAACAGATTCATCCTTTTTCATATCAGTAGATTGTTTCACAACTCTACTGTGTCTATTGTTAGAAGGATGTCTTTGCTTCTTTTGCGCCTTTCTTACCTCCAAATCAAATTGTTCAACATCATTTTTATTGAAAATATCAAAACCTAGTACTCGTGTTGATTTAGGAAGTGAGCTCATATCAATCTTAGTTTTTGGTGATTGATTCTTTGGGGATTTTGCTTTAAATGATGGTGATGCTAGAGCTTTGCCTTTAGTTTTTGTTGAAACTTTGTCTGATTTGCTTGAATTGTTTGGAGATTTAACCTCACAATCAGAGTTGATTTTAGCACTATGGTTCAAAGGCAATTTAACATCTTCATTTAATTTGAGTTTTCTAGGATGAATTTCATAAAAGGAATGATGGCCTTGACTGGACTCCTTTGTTTCTTTACACTGACATGTTTTTCTGTGCATTCTTTTATCTTAATGGGATGACCTAATCTGATTTTATCCTTATTTGTTTCAATGTACACATTTGGGTTATTTTGAGGATTTGTTGTCTGTGAAACTAGTGTTTTAGTTTCAGTAGATTTAGGTTCATTTGATTTAGACAAAGTAAGAGGTCCAGGAATGACAGTGTAGTTGTCATTATATGGTGGTGGACAAGAATTATATCCAATTCTAGTTATGTCTTTGGGATCCTTTTGTGAGTCAAGCAACTTTTGTAGCTTAGCAAAAGAGAATTGAAGCTTTTTAAGTTTCACTTAAGTGGCTGATTGCTCAGCTTTGGTTTTGGTTAACAGTTCAGTTAACCTCTCATTCTTTGCTACAAGAGTATACTTCTCACCATACAATTTTTTAATATCTAAAATTAATGACTTGATTTTGATTTCAAAGCTTTTCATTTCATGTCTTGGCATTTCAGATTTTACTTTTTCTTCTTTTATCTTAGCAGCCAGTTTATGATTGTGTTCTCTGTACCCTTGTAATTCAGTGACACATTTTTCACTACAGAGATTTGATTTTACCTCAGATGGCATAGGAGTGGGACTATCATTGATGTGAGCCATGAGTGCATGATTTTGGAATTGAGGTTTGACTTCCTCTACATAAAGACTTCAGAAACATACTCTATCTTGTCTGATGATGAGTGCGTTTAAGGTTGATTGGTTGTTTGCATGAGCCTGCTGTGTTAGTTGGTGCTGACTTTGATGATGTGGTTGATGACGACTGATGCTGAAACTGATTGTGATGACTTGATTAAGGAGTTGATGATGAAGTTGATTGAGTGTGTGGTTGACTATGTGAACTTCTTTGGTAGTTGTTGTTGTTTCTTCTGGGTGCATTACATTCCCTTGAGAAGTGGCTAGTCATAGCACAGTTGAAGCACTTTACCTTGGATTTGTCATATCCAAGCTTTATGTTCTCATTCAAGCTTTGCTTATTCCCTTTCCTGAAGAATTTCTTTGCTCTCATAGCTATCATAGCCGTTTGCCATTGCAAATCCATTTCTTCAACATCATCTGGATCTATTTCTTCCAGATCTTCTTGAATTAGATGAGCTGATGTGAGTCTTCCTCCCAAGTATGCTTCAAAACATGCAACAAAGGCCTTGTAAGTGGCTTTCTGTTCTTTAAATGCCTGATCAACAGGCAAGTTCGTGGGTGTGGAGTGGATGGATTAGATGTAGATTGCTTCTGCGGTTGAGATGAAGCAATGAATCCAGTGGATCTGTACTGATCTCTGGATGACAAAAAATCATTCTCTTCAGTAATAAAGGCATTTTCCATAGAATGAGTTTCTGATGGAAATTTGTAAGCCTCTATGACTTGAGGTCCACTCATGTTTCTGCTCCTCTCATCCAATTCAAGAGCTTCAATTTTTGCTATCATGATGTCTAATCTTGTGCTCTTCAGATCAAGTGTGTTTTTCAGCATCGTTACTTTTTGCTTCCAGCTTTCAGGCAGACTGTGCCAGCATCTTCTTGTTCATCTCTTTTTCTTTGTTGGTGACCACCATTATCTCAAGATCATTTACCAGTTGGACAAATCTATGAAGCTGTTTTGAGATAGATTCTCCTTTGGTGTGATGAAAGGTTTCATATTGATTAATTAGTTTGTCTTTATTAATATCAGTAACCTCACTGCTCCCTTCACACATGATCTGAAGTGCATCCCATACACCTTTTGCAGTGCTGTATTTCTCTAATATTTTGAGTACATCCATCTTTAAAGCCTGAGTTAGAATGGAGTACGCTTTAAGATCAATCTTAATCTTCTTATAATCATCATCATCAAGATTAAGATTTGGATCCTCAATGGGGATTCTGATTGTTTTGTACTGTTCAGCTTGATCAGCATTCAGAGAGACTGGGATGTAGGGCCCTTTGCATATTGATATCCAATAGTCCGGATCTACACCTGTAATATAGTTCCTAAACCTTATTTTCGATTGCTTAAACTCATATTTGTGTTTAAGCATTGTAGGTTTAGAAGCATAACCATGTTTAGAAAAGTTAATAGAATCCACGGTTTATAAACTGATTTTAGATTGTTTGAATATGGTTTAGGTTGATTTTATGTCCAAGAGTCCAAACAGTCCACAGTTCAGTAATAAGTCTATGAAGTGAGTTCTATGAATAGTAGCAGTCAGTAGGGTTTTCTCTTGCTTTAACATTTCACTTTTTGTTTCTGTTTTGTCGATTTTGTGTATTTTATTTGTATTCAATCACAGATCTGAACAGAACTGATGTTTTTCAGTATGTTTTTGTAATAGAGAAGTGGAAGAAGATGAATTTTTTGGGATTTTTACATCTATATACTCATTAACTGTAGGATTCTGTATGCCCAAGACACTTAGAATATTGATGTGGTTAGTACGTTATGATCCAAGTCGGGTTATACCCAATAACAATCTTTACAATCACCAAGAACTATTTAATTGATGATGGGATCATA
>BJCO01362039.1:0-20934 GCA_018326465.1 Flaveria floridana | reverse complement strand
AATTGGAGTAAATGTAAAATGACCCATGAATAATAACATCGTAAGAATCCGTTGTTGAGACCATTGCTAAATAGCTATCTAATCCCAAAAACTAAAAATTGATCATCTGCAACTTAAAAACAAAATAATCATACTATCACTTTCAAAATGCAGTGCTAAAGTAGAATAATTGCAATAAACATGGAATTTAGTTCCTAACAAAATATCATGAATTACTCCTTTTGATCATATAAGTTCTTAGTTTCAGCTCTTTAGTAATACGAAGCAACTTGTATTATTCCCAAGTCAACCGGGAGTAATATGATGCAAGTGCAATAACCTCGGTGTATAAAACTCAACAACTTGTTAATGCAAATGATCAATTTATTTAAAAATCCTAAACTAATTATGAACATCTAAGTTTCTTGTCAAATGAATTTAACCCGTGAAGTAAATCGAAACCTCAAAAAACACTTGACATCCTTGAATAAAAAAGGAGATAAGATCAATAGGCCACATACCTCAAACGCTAGTGTCTCAATTTAAAGCACCATGACAGCTTGTCTCCACCGCCATTACAAACTCCTTAGTCGCGAGAGTCGACTTGTTGCCTCTGAAATGTACCTCTACCACCATCATCATCAGAAGAACATTTCAGGAATTATACTATATGCTTATAGATTGGTACATTACTATTCATGTAAGTTTCAAATGTTATATTATAAATATGGATTCAGTATTAACCATATCTTGTGCAATCTACATAATGCTAAAAAGACAGCACCATACTAGAGCATTGTGTTACTAAATGTTACCAGCAATTATACGGTTTAATGTTGTCATGAATTTAGAGAACAAGAAATGTCACAAACATACCAAAACAGACAACTGAAAGCTGCCATTTTTTAAGCAATTTAAAGCAGGTTAAGTTAAGATGTTGTGCTACCTATGAAACCTAACAATTTTCCAATGTGCTTTGCCCTCCCTGCAATATCAACAAGATGACACACATTAGAGTGTAAACAAATAGAATACCAAAACATACACCAAACATACAAACAGTGCAATACAAGGTGAAGACCACAGGACAAGTCAACTATTTTTGTATCTTTGCTAAATGATATTATTTTCTTAGCTTGCAGCCTCGAATTTAAAAGGCATGTGGCGAGCTGGAAATCACCTCTTTGAGGACCTAAATGACTCGCGACCATAATGCACGCCACACGCCTCGGCTTTTAAAACCTAAACGACTCATAGCTACTCACACTTTTTAAATCAACCTTGCAGGATCACACATGAAGTTCAATATTTTGTATTTAACTAATTCCACTTAAGAAATAATGCCCTATTATAATCACGGAAACTTCAAATAGGCAATCAAATCTGAAATCAGATAATTCATTGTCATCTCAATAGAAACTGCAGGAAGTAATTCAATTACAACATTTAGGGTTTAGGTCGTGTAATAAAAAATTACCTTAGAGTATGGAACAATGTGATCATAATCATGGCAGAGGCACCCAGGGCATCCAACGAGCTTACGAAAAACTGTGTTACCGAGAGGGTCTTGACGCCATCGGTCAGGATCACGACCTTTGATTTTCTCCGCTTTCTCCCAGCATTGTTGCTTCACACTGTAGGGGAAGCTCCTAGGGTTTGAAAATTTGTCAGATGGGGAGATTGTTAGGTCACAGAAATAAGTGACTTCGTTATCTTCGGTGACGAATTGGGTGTTGAGGAGAGTGGCGGAGGGAGGGGAAACGTGGCTCCGTGGTGGTTGTGCTAGTGGTGGTCCGGCGGTGGTGCGGTGGTTTCTCGTCGGAGAAGATGTGAGGCTCCATCATTTGCCTTTGTTTCTATGGTTCATGTTCTTTTGATTGATAAGTGTATGGTGGGCGTCGGCGCTCGGAGAAGGGGTGGCCGGTCGGGGTGGTGGTGGTGGTGGTGGTGGATTTTGGTGTAGATCGGCCTGTGTGGTGGATTTGGGGGTGTGGATGGCTGAAATTTTGGGGTTGTAAGGGTTGAGCGCGCGGGGTATAGGGTAAAAAGGGGGGAAAGGTTTTTTTAATTTTAAAAAATGACAGATACAGATGACACGGTGTCATCTTTTTTAAAAACTTTTTAAAATCTGACATATATTTTATGATACGCGTAAATGCGCGTCATCGTTTTTCGCGCGTCATGTTTCGCGCGTCATCTATTTACAGTTTTGTAGTAGTGAACATCCATTAGAGTGTCTACAATCTCAACGTATATGAAGTATTATTGACTCATAGTTTTACCTGTCTTGTAGGTGAAGTTCTCAAAGTACTGCTTCAAGAGGTCTTTCTTATTCTCAACATGTATGAAGTATTGTTGGCACTAATAAGGCTACTACAACCAAAACAAACACTTAACTTGATTTTGGTGCAATCTATGAAGGACTTCCGAAGACAAAGCTACATTTCCAAAGACAAGTCCACCACCTTCCGAAGCCAAGACAAGAAGAACTTCCAAAGAGAAACTTAGTCTTCCGAGACTAGGTTTACTCTTCCGAAGTATAAAGAAGATAAAGACTGGAAGCAGCTGATTCAAAGGAGTTGTTCCTTCCGAAGCCAAAGTACCTTTGGAAGACTTTATTTCTTTGGAAGTTTACTTACCTTCAGAAGTAACAACTGTTAAGAGGGGATAAAGTAAGGTGTCTGTCAGTCAACTGCTACACTGACAAACTGCATGGAACTTCTCCATGCGGGTATGTTTGAGCTTACTTTATCCACTG
The DNA here is from genome assembly GCA_018326465.1 of Flaveria floridana. Classification (NCBI taxonomy): domain Eukaryota; kingdom Viridiplantae; phylum Streptophyta; class Magnoliopsida; order Asterales; family Asteraceae; genus Flaveria; species Flaveria floridana. Next base: position 18,197 of record BJCO01362039.1, on the reverse strand, counting down.
CTCATCCATAATAGATTAGTACAGTTACCAACCTTAGTTGGCGACAAAAGGTAAGTCATGGGCTTGTCATGACTACCTAATCCTAGGATAATACTTTATCTTAGTTTACATACTTCTAGCATCTATAGTATTTTGTCTAGTTGTATTTTCCAGCTGGTTTTTCAAGTATAACCGGCTGTAGATAGTAGTATATATAGTTCTCATTATAAGCTCATAAGAGTATGCTTGTAACAATCCGATAATCTTTGAGTTGAGAATTAATATATACAAGTATCTTCAAAACTTATTCTTATATCTTGTTTACTTAATATATTACTATCAACTCTTAGAAGATTCTGCTTTATCATTTGAGTGAAATTAAGTGAGTTTAAGAGAAAAACATTGTGTTAAGTGACTTTTAACGATCCTGTAATTGGTATCAGAGCATCTAGGCTCTTGATTATGGGAACTTACCATCCAAAATCATCTTGACTTTTCACTCATACACCCACCTCACTCAAAATGGCCACAAACCAGAAATCTCCAGATTTTGAAATGGGAATGATGACTAAAGCTCCTATAATCACTCCTAAAAATTTTAGATCCTGGAGGATGCGGATTGAAGGCTTCATCAAGTATCACGACACCTAAATATGGAGATCTATCGTTAATGGACCTTACACACCAAAGGTGGTATCACCTGATGGGAAAGAAGCCATGATAGAAAAGGATGTTGAAGATTACTCAGATGAAGATCACAAGAAGATGGATATCGACAGCTAAGCCATGACTGTACAGCTTATAGCCATACCAAACTCCATCGTGGTAGGCTTTGAGCACTGCAAGACAACCAAAGAACTCTTTGATGCTTTGACTCAGATGTACTCTGGTTCTAATGACTCCAAGAAAGATTCCATAAAGCAACATTTTAGAAAATTTACCTATATCACTGGAGAAACTCTTAGCCAGTAATATTTTAGGTACATGGATCTTATCTTATCACTTCAGTCAGTTGGAGTTTCTCTTTCGAAAAGAGACCTAACAAGGAAGTTCATGAGTGCACTTCCTCAAGAGTGGACTTTCTACTGTGTCTCTATCAACAAACAGAGAACTTAAACACTCTCACAATGATTGAACTATTCGGTATTCTTGATGGATAACGTGTAGAGATGGAGACTCAGAAAAGCCATCAGATGAACAGAATCTCTAGTCCTTCCACTAGCAATGCTCTACTTGTTGCTAAGGATCAAGAAACCCCTAGTCCTAACAGTATCTGGCTTAGTCCCAGCAGCAATCTTGTTCTTCTAGTCCATACATCACTTTTCCTGAAACACCAAAGTTTCAACAGGCTCAATCAAGTCCCTTCCCGGACAATTGTGCCATTGTGTCAAGAAATGAACATTCTAGTGATTTTGGGTTCTGCTTTGAAGATCTAGAATGCTTCAGTCCTGATGACGTGGAATACATGGATATAGTTCAAAAAATGGCTCTGCTGACTTATAGATCAAAGAAGTTATTTAAAAGAACTGGAAGGAAGTTCCTTCAAAACCTAACCAACAGCAAATTTGGGTTTGACAAGAGCAAGGCTAAGTGTTACAATTGTAATCAACTTGGTCTCTTTTCCAGGGAATGCAGAGCTCTAAAATCCAATCCAGGAACTACTCATGCGTCCACCTCATCTACCACACATAAAGCTGCATCAACTGAAAAACAAATTGCTGTTATAGCTCAAGAAGTTGATTAGAGCTTTATGGTGCAAGAAGTGAATCCTGCTCAAGCACTCATGGCTGGAACTGATGATAGCAAGGTATATGAACATCTTTGTACTCCAGCTTGTATTGCTAAAGTTAAACTGTATCAGGATTATAATATGGGAATTAAATATGAAATTGAGTCCTTAAACATTTTAAAATCTGACTTTAAAAGGGTTGAATCTGCCTATAAAATGAAAATTGAAAAGTTAGAAAGTATTGTGTCCTCTTTAAAGCATGAACAAACCAATTATAGGACTCAAATCAAAGATTTAATTTCCAAGTTAACTGAGGCTTAAGCCTAGCTAGTCATAGCTGAGGCTAAAGCAGATAAGTATGCTATTAATGAGCATAACTTCCAAACCATCCTTGCATCATCCTCTCACTCAAAAATATGTTATGAAAATAAAGAGGGGTTGGGAACCAATGAAATTGCTCCACCATATTCTTATGAGTCTATAAGACAACCAAGATGTGGTACTGAAGAGGTTCCATCTACTGACCCCCTATCTTATGAAAAGAAGAATGATGCAAGTATCGAGACCCATACAGGAGAGGATCAGGCAGAAAACTCGATCCTTACCTATAATGAACAACCCTTGACCACCAAAGCCAAAAGAAACAAAGCCAAGGCAGCTAGGAAAACTGCCAAGAAAGTAGCTGAATCCAAGCTAAAGATAGACCCAAAGCAAAAGGGTGTGTTTATCTCAGAAGGATTCCAAATGGTAGGAAAATCTGATCTAGGAAAGGAATGCAGTACCAGCAATCCTATCTAGCTAAAGGATTAGAAACTTAAGGGGACGACTGTTGAGAAGTGCAATAAACAACAATCTACACACCCCTTGAAGAACAACATTACATGCATAATGTGTGGTTTGCACAAACACATGGCTAAAGATTGTTATTACAATCTTGCAAGCACACATTATGCAAATAATGTTAAGAAAGAAGAAGTCAAGGAAGGTTTCACATTTGGACCTTATCACATGGTTCAAATAATGAGAAATGGAAGACTTACTTCCGAAGCTATGTTACTTTCGGAAGAAAATCATTCTTTCGAAGGAAAAATAGCTTCGGAAGTAAAGACAAAGAAAATTCCAAAGATTAAGAAAGTTCCTTTGAGACCTTCCGAAGTAAAGACTGCTTCGGAAGAACAAGTTGTGAAAGCTTCTTCCGAAAAGAAAGTGGCTTTGGAAGAAAGCTCTGCTGCTTAAGCTTCATCAGCTCATCCTTACTGATCAACTAAAGGATGGAATGGAAGATCAAAGAAGAAGCTGCAGCCCCAACCTCTTCTTCCAAAACCACAATTGAACCCCCATGTCTACTATCTTGGTTCAATTCTATCATCATTGGAAGAACCCAAGACCAACAAGGCTTGGGTTTCCAATAGCAACTAACTTTTCACCTAATGTGCAGGGACATCCACTTGACAAAAACGGAAACATATGGATTATGGACAGTGGATTCTCAAGGCACATGACAGGGAACAGATCTCTTCTTCAACAATTTAAACATTTTGATAGACGACCTGTTCAGTTTGGAGGTGAAACTGGTGGATACATTTCTGGCAGGGGAAGTGTATCTAATGGTATGTTAATAATTGACAAGGTAAACTTTGTCAAATAGCTTGAACACAACCTGTTAAGTGTTTCTTAATTTTGTGACCAAAAGCATCACATACTTTTCACAGAACATGAGTGCATTATCCTCAAACCGGGGATGATAATTCCTCATGAATTGGTGCTTCTTAGATCTCCCAGAAAAGGGGATATGTACAAGCTTGATATGAATAATGCTTCCCCACTGGGAGAAGTATCATGCTTTCTTTCCAAAGCAAACGGTGATGAGTCAAATCTATGGCATAAGAGAATGTGCCATGTTAATTTTAAGACCATGAACAAGCTGGTTAAAAATAACTTGGTATATGGAGTACCTAAAAAGGAATTTATATGCAAGGAATTTATATGCAAGGATAATTGTGTTGCTTGCCTGAAAGGAAAAGAACACAAAGTTCCTCGTAAATCCAAAGAAGTGAACTCTATCACCACTCCATTACACTTGCTACACATGGATCTATTTGGTCCTACAAGTATAATGAGCATCGAAAGGAAATCATAATGCCTTGTGATTGTTGATGACTTCACTAGATATACATGGGTTTTCTTTCTAAGAACTAAGGATGAAACTGCTGAAATTTTAAAATCTTTTATTTTTAAAATTGAAAACTAGATAGATCATAAGGTAAAAATATTAGGAAGTGACCAAGGGACTGAATTCAAGAATCAAGTTCTTGACTCATTCTGTGATTCTAAGGGGATCACCAGATAATATAGTGCTCCTAGAACCCCTCAACATAATGGTGTTGCTGAGAGAAGAAATACGACACTTATTGAAGTTGCTAGGACTATGTTAGCTGATTCAAAGTAGCCTCTAACATTATGGGCAGAGGCAGTCAGCACTGCATGCTATGTGCAAAACAGAGTTTAAGCCCCATGGTAAAACCCCTTATGGACTATGGAATAAGAGACCACCATTCATTGGTTTTCTTAGGTCCTTTGGTAGCAGGTCTACCATACCTAACACAAAGGACAATTTAGTAAAATTTGCTCAAAAGTCGAATGATGCTATCTTTGTTGGATACTCTTCAAGCTCCAAAGCTTATAGAGTATACAACATTAAGAATAAACAATTTGAGGAGTCATCCAATATTGTTATTAATGAGCACACTCCTTGTGTTAAAGGGAATTGCCCTGAATATATCTTCAACTTAGAATTGTTTCCCAACTATTCTAAACCTTCTTGTGAGATTGTTTCAGCTGGAACAAGTGGACAAATAGATTCTTATGCAGATCAAATGTTTGAGTTGCCAAGGCCTCTTCCAAGATCTCTAAGAAGGCATGAAGATCAAACTCCCATAGCTGGTAATCCAGAGAGTCTCACCATCTGTAGAACCAATGGAGCATCACCAAGTTGTCAGCCACATGAGCCCCAATCTTCACCAACAGACAACTTCAGAAATCAACACCAAGCTGATGAAGACAGTGACTTGGAGGAACAGGAAACTGTTGATCATGCTTCACAGCAAATCATAACTAATGTTATAACACGTTCATTGAATCAATCCTCATTGAATGAATATGAGACAACAGCTGGTGGTGATGTTTACAATCCTGTGCAAAACATCTCAATCTTAGATCTATCTCTGCAACTAGATGTGATTCCTAGGCTCAGGATCCACCACACCCATCCAGCTGAGAACATCATTGGGAATGTCTCAGAGGGAGTAAACACAAGGAGTCAAACCCATCAAGGGAACGTCTGCTTGTATTCATGCTTCCTTTCCCAATTTGAGCCAAGAAAATGGAAGAAGCCTTAAAGGACAATAATTGGGTTGAAGCAATGCAAGAGGAGTTACTTCAATTCAAAAGGCAAATGGTATGGAACTAATCTCATCTACCAAAAGGCCAAGTCCCTATAGGTACAAGAAGGATGATAGAGGTTTGATCATCAAGAACAAGGCCAGACTTGTTGTTCAAGGATACACACAAGAGGAAGGAATTGACTACATAGATGTTTTTGCACCTGTTGAAAGACTTGAGGCTGTTAGGATTTTCTTCGCTTTTGCAGCATCCAAAAACTTCACTTCCTACCAACTTGATGTGAAATGTGCATTCTTGTATGGGGATATAGATAGGGAAGTCAATATGTGCTGGCCACCTAGATTTGAGGATCCACAGCATCCTAATTATGTGTGCAAACTAGACAAGGCACTCTATGGCCTACACCAAGAACCTAGGTTGTGGTATGAGACTTTGTCTTAATTCCCATTGAAGAATGGCTACACTAGAGGTACCATAGACAAGACATTATTCATAAAGAGATCAGGAAATGACATGTTGCTCGTACAAGTCTATGTGGATGATATCATATTTGGTTTTTCAAATGACCAAATGTGTAAGGACTTTGAGAGCACCATGAGGAAGAAGTTCGAGAGGAGTTCTATGGGCAAGATGGACTTCTTTCTTGGAGTTCAAGTGAAACAGATGAAGGAAGGATTCTTCATCAGTCAATCTAAGTACGTCAAGGACATCTTAGAAAGATTTGATATGCAGGATTGTAATCTAGCCAAGACAGGTATAGCCAGAAACCATAATCTGTGTCCTGACTCTGAGGGGGAGGATACTGATCAACATCAGTACCAAACAATAATTGGCTCTCTGGTGTATCTAACTGCAAGCAGACCTGATATCATGTTTGCAAGTTGCATTTGTGCAAGATATCAGGTTGCTCCTAGGTGTCTCACCTGGTTGCTATCAAAAGAATTCTTAGATAGCTCAAGGGACCTCCTAAACTAGGCCTCTGGTATCCTAGGAACACGGACTTCAACCTCTATGGTTACACTGACAGTGACTATGGGGGCTGATACATCAACAAGAAATCAACATCCGGATGATGTCAATTTCTTGGTGGAAAGATTTTTTCTGGCAATGCAAGAAACAATCTTGTGTCTCTACATCACCTGTTGAAGCTGAATACATTATTGCTGCCAGCTACTGTGCTTAACTGCTATGGATTCAGGATCAAATGTTAGACTATGGATTCAACTTCATGGAAACTCCTATCCATATATACAACAAGAGTGTCATTTCAATCACAGAAAATCCAGTGAAGCACTCAAAGACCAAGCATATTGACATCAGGTATCACTTCATCCGAGATATTCATGAGATGCATCACATAAAATTAGTTAAGGTTGATTCAAATGAATAATATGCTGACCTATTCACAAAGGAATTTGATGAACAAAGATTTAAATACTTAATTACAGCTATCAAAGTATCAAAAACAACTTCTAAAGCTTGTTAACTTGCTGCTCTTGAAAAACAATCTTACTCACGGAAGCAAATTTGTCTTTGGAAGTAAAATTTCTTCGGAATAATCACTTAAACGGAATATAAGTATTACCCTTCGGAAGACATTTTACCTTTGGAAGAAAGTTGACTGTAACAAATATCTTTTGGGCCCCACTCTGTAAGAAGGTAAAAGATTTTGTTAGTAAAAGAGGATGTCATTGAATTATTTAAATGGATTTATCTTGCCACCTAATCTTATCGAAACCTAAACCATCTTCCCAACATCATTACCCCTTATCCGATAAGATTTTACCTCCATTTACACATAACCTTCGACCATCTCTCTCCTACTTACCGTTACAGAATTTCCAAACACTAATTTACAAAGTACACTCCCAAATTTCCCCCAATTTTATTCATCTTCTTCACAATTCCTCCAAACATCCAGATAATCCGAAACCATGGCCCTTAATCCTCAACACAATCAGGTCGTGATCCTTGATTCCACTAAGAATGCCGACTATGCCCCAATCATCCAGTTCCTTGACCAATCAACATACTTTACCACCCTCACCATGAACCCCCATGTTTACTCCAACCATATGGCCGACTTCTAGTCACATGCCAGGAGTGAAACCCACAACAATCATAGGGTTATACGGTTGATGATATGCGGCCAGGAACTGATCATCAGTGGGACCACCATCCAGGAGCATCTGAAGCTCCATGATGCGAGGGTACCTATTGATTTCCCCCACTCAATTTTGGTAGACTCCAATCTCCAAATGGGCTATGGAGGTGATATGCACAGGTCTACCATTTATAAATACAATTTCTCTTATAACTAGAAGTTCCTGCTACACATACTCCATATGGGCAATGAAGTTGATCCATCTCACCACTCACAAGATCAATAGAGCCCTTTGGAGTCTCTGATATTTAGCCCCGATCAGGGAGCCAGTACTGAGGTGAGTCCCATAGATGTGGAGGAGACTCATGGGGATAAAGCTTCCACTACTGAAAGTGCTTCATTAGCCTCTCAGGGCAGTGGTAACATAACTTAACCTTTATTTACAGCAACTCTGCATCTCAATGTTTTGGAAGGGGACATTGACTTGCAGAGGAACCCTAGGTGCCAAGAAACCATATTAGGTGGTGCGGAGGAACATACTAGGTATTTTATCCCATCTCCCCATGATTCCTCACAAAAGGATGAGGGTAGTTTGTGACACACTATTGAGTATCTACTCTCTAAAATCTCAAACCTTGAATCCAATGTTAAGATTTTGGAAAGCAGATCTGCCACTCAACAACTTGAGATTAACACTCTCAAGGCCCAACTAGTTAAGACATAGATAGAGAGATCTGTTAGGCATGTACACACTCAGGTCTCCATAAGCTCTTCCTCAAGCTCATCTGACTCTCAATATGATGCTACCAAAAAGGGGGAGAGTTTGCAGGGAAAAAGAACTGATGAGGAAACTTCTTCTCACTCTTTGGAACAGACACCAACTCCCATGCAGCCAATCATTGCCACTTCCTCTCCCTTATGAGTCACCTCTTCACATCCACATATCACAACTCCTATATTTCCCCCACCTTCTTCAATTCAAATGGACTCCAAGATTCTCATCAACTTCCTAAATTTCTTGAACCAATTTCTGATGAGATCCTCATTTGAATATCCCCTACCAGATGTCACTCTAACCTACTTTGGAGTTGTGGAGCTTCAAAGGCTAACAACACCTCCTACCTCTAAGAAAGATGTTAGTCAACCTAAGGGGAGTGTGGAACTCAAGATTCACTTCGAGGGGAAAGTACAAACTGATGGCCCAGTATCTGACTTGGAAGGGACAGGAAGTGCAGTTGCTTCTGAAGGTTTGTAATTTACTTCCGAAGAGGAAGTTAAAACTTCCAAAGCTGGTTTACCATCTACTTCTAAAGCCCCTGAGGATACTTCCAAATCCCCTAAGGATACTTCTAAAGCTAAGGAAACAACTTCCGAAGCTAAAATTGAGGCAGCGGAAGTAATAGTAAACCTATCCACCACTATTTCAACATTGCCACTAATTCAAACTCCACTCAGCCAACCTGAAACCTCCAAGCTAGAATCTCCAAAAGCTTCAGCTTCCTTTGACTATAAAGGAAAGAGGAAGATGATAGATGAAGAGCTTGAGGAGGAGGAAAGGATGGCCAAACTCAAAAGAAAAGGGCAATTTATCTCTGAGAAGCTATTCGCTGCCAGTAGAAAGGCGTCAACAGCTGCTCAAGAGCAGATTGATAACCAAAGAAGAGTGGAGGTCATAGACAGGCTCATCAATATGGGAGTAAAGAGTTAAGAAATGCTCTTACTTCTCTATGATGAGCTTGTAAAACTGGAGAAGGAAACCTTGCTGTAAAATGAAAGAAAGGAAGCAGCAAGGTTGGCTAAGGAAGAGGAAAGGAGGAGGAAGGAGGAGGATAAAAAGAAGGCAAAGGCCAAAGAGAGAGCAAAGAAAATAGCCTTTCTCTACTCTAGGGGATTCAAGGAAGATTCATGATTTAGATACTATCTTGTTCTTCTTCAAACAAGAACAAGAAAAGATCATGAAGGATAGAAAGAGGGCAGCTAGAGAAAAGATAAGGAGAAGAAGAAAAAGGAAGAGGAGGCTGAGAAAGCTACTGCCAAATGGACCGAGGATAAGGAATGCATGAAATCCTACCTCAAAGCCCATGGCTTCTCAGCCAGGCAGGTTGCCTCCATGATAGAAAAGACTCTCCGACGACATATTAGTAAAATTAAGGATGATATTCATTCGGGGATCTAGCAGGAGGTGCCCTGGAAACAAAGTAGTCAGAGGATGGTCCTAAAACCAAAACCATTACCCCAACCTAAGCCTACCCTCAAACCAAGACAAACATCATTACCCCAAACCACTGAACCACTTACACCTTTCCTTTCCCTTTTCCTATAAAGTCTGAACCCACTGATGAACCCTATACCCTAGAACCAGCCCCTCCAGCCACCTCAAAACCTGAACTAACTACCTCACCACCATCACCAACTATCCTAAAACCTAAAACCAAACCCAAAACAGAACAATCACCTAAACCCAAACCGCCTACTCAAGCCAAACCCTCAACCTAACCATCCTCTCAATCATCCAGGCCCCTGACCGTGAGGGAGGATGACGAGATCCAGGAAAGGCTCAACCACTGCACAAGGTTGAATTCTATCTCTTGGGAAGACAAGCTGATAGAATTAAAATACATCGACAATTCTATTAGTCTTCTCTTAAGAGAAGTTTTCCTTGATCTTCCTACTGGAACTCTGGACCAGGCTCTCATTCTTCTCACTCTTAAGCAAGGTGTTCTAACTAATGAGGAGAAGAATCTTAAGAGAAAACTGGTGACTCTGTTGGACCCTAGGAAGGTAGATGACTTCCCTACCACTCCCCAAGTTCCTAGGAGCTCCATAGTCCAGTGGAGATTTTATGAACCTTCAGGAAGCTTCAGGCTGGTAAGGGAGAATGGTATGATCAACATATGGGACATAGCCAAACTACTACACAACAGTAGATTTGATCTTCCTGAATTAGCAGATATACCATTCTCCAATCCCTCTATTTCTCCTACTGCTTCTCTTACCAGAAATCACATAAGAAACATGAGAGAAGCAGAGGTGAAGAAAAGAGAACATGCAATAAAGGAGGCAACCCTCATCAAAGGGAAGACATTTCTGTAAATGGTCCAAGAACCAGCCTCGCAGCCTATAGTTAGATGGGTGTATGACTCCAACACCCATCAAGTAACTGTTTATAAGGGAGACTACTACCGGATTCATGTTATCCAAAGTAACAGACTTGATCTGTTATATGAGGAAGAACTATTAAAGCCTCACCATTGCCATAAAAGAAATCAAAGAAAAGAGTGCAGACTTTCTAGCATTGGTGAGGGAAACACTGAAGAAGAAGTATAAGTGAATGTTTTCGTAGCATCAGCCAAGGAGAGTTTGTTGGGGCTGATAAGGCTGCTGCAACCAAAACAAACACTTAACTTGATTTTGGTGCAATCTATGAAGGACTTCCGAAGACAAAGCTGTATTTCTGAAGACAAGTCCACCACCTTCTGAATCAAAGACAAGAAGAACTTCCGAAGAGAAACTTAGTCTTCCGAGACTAAGTTTACTCTCCGAAGTATAAAGAAGATAAAGACTGGAAGCAGCTGATTTAAAGGAGTTGTTCCTTCTGAAGCCAAAGTGCCTTCGGAAGACTTTATGTCTTCAGAAGTTTACTTACCTTCGGAAGTAACAACTGTGAAGAGTGGATAAAATAAGGTGTCTGTCAGTCAACTGCTACACTGATAGACTGCATGGAACTTCTCCATACGGGTATGTTTGACCTTACTTTATCTATTGCTCATCCATCATAGATTAGTATAGTTACCAACCTTAGTTGGTGACAAAAGGTAAGTCATGGGCTTGTCATGACTACCTAATCATAGGATAATACTTTATCTTAGTTTACATACTTCTAGCATCTGTAGTATTTTGTCTAGTTGTATTTTCCAGCTGGTTTTCCAAGTGTAACCGGCTATAGATAGTAGTATATATAGTTCTCATGGTAAGCTCATAAGAGTATGCTTATAAGAGTCCTGTAATCTTTGAGTTGAGAATTAATATATGCAAGTATCTTGAAAAATTATTCTTGTATCTTGTTTACTTAATATATTACTATCAACTCTTAGAAGATTCTGCTTCATCATTTGAATGAAATCAAGTGAGTTTAAGAGAGAAACATTACGTTAAGTGAATTGTAACGATCCTATAGTTGTGACTATGACATGTAATAGTGAAAAGTACAAAGTTACAGACCAATGTATACTCAAAAGGTAGATTGCCTTTTAACTTGTGACTATGACATGTAATAGCTCACATCCTAATATATTACAAAAAGTATAAAAGGTATAAAAGTAGAAAGTTACAGACCAATGACCTTAATTTACAGTTGATAAAAGTATGGACATTTTCACCAACTTATCTAAGTTGGTGAGTCTTTACAGGTGGAAGCAGAAAGTAGTTCTGCTTTTTTCAAAAGGTTCAAAGAAAGCATGTATTCTTTGTATTTGAAAGAAATCGGTCTTTTGCTTCAGAAGAATGTCTCTGAAGCTTTGGAAGACTTCATCTTTGGCTTTGAAAGATATGATCATTTGGCTTCGGAAGATTTTACACTTGGCATATTTTTCCTGAGTTATGTAAAACTTTAGAAGTGACTTCCTTTGTACTTTATGCATGCATGCAGAGAACTCTTTGGTTCCTTTGGTTGCATCAGCCTTTTAAGTGTAAACCTTATACCTTTTGACTAGTGACTATGATATGTTATAGCTCACATACTTATCTATTACAAAAAGGATAAAAGTACAAGAGTAGAAAGTTATAGACAAAAGACCTTTATCTATAATTTGACAAAAGTAAGGACTTTTCCACTAACTCATATAAATTTTTTAGAAGACTTAGAAGACTTCATCTATAGCGGAAAGTTTTTCCGCTTTTGTCAAAAGGTGATTCAGAAAAAGCATGACTTCTCTGTCGTTGGAAAAAATCAGTCTTTGGCTTGGAAGACTTTGTCTTTGAAGCTTGATAAGACTTCATCTTTGGCTTAGAAAGATTTGATCTTTTGGCTTTGAAAGATTTGATACTTAGCATATTTCACTAAGTATGTTGTATCTTGAATGCTTTTTATAGATGTGAAATCATATAATTATATATATGTATGCTTGTATGTATAAATTATGTAATTATGTATGTATGTAGTTATGTATTATATGTATATGTAACTTTATTTTATTTTGTTATAAATTAGGAACTTATTGGATTGTCCTACTCAAATCTACTTTGTCATTTATTGATAAGGTACGTGTCATGACTTTTAAACTTTTATTTTTGTTTGGGTATGCATATGTAGATGTGAATGTGTATATGTATATCCATGATTGTGTTATCTATATGGACGAACTTCTTATGCATGCCATGTTTATTTATGTCTATATTTAAGATAATATTTTAAAATATACATGTCTGAACAACAATTTAGATTACATTACATTATTCATTGCATTTATTTTATGTATATGGGCTTCTTTGTGTATATTTTAATTGATAAAGTTGTATTTTTATGTTTTATAACACAATAGATATAACAATTGATAAGAGTTAGAATAAATTGCAAAATCAAAGTTCTCGAGACTTTGTAAATGGTATTGATAACTTCCTAGAAATTGCTAAGAAACATGTTGACAGTTTAGGAAAAGCGTTTTGTCATCTAAATGATGCCGCAATGGGTGTCAATATGATCTAAAAATAATTTTTGCCCACATACATGACAATAGGTTTCTACAATCATATAAGATGTGGAATTTTCATCACGAGAAATATCCTCATGCTTCATAAATAGAAGACCTTTTTGCTCCAAGAAACATGTATTTTGGCAACAAATAATGAGATGTTTGATGCAATTGATGATGTTATGGCAGAGTGAAATACTACAAAGAAAAAGTGGATGAAGATGGAACTGGTTTTGACACGAAATTTGATGCATTATTTAACGAACTAAATACCGAGGTGTACCTTGGTTGTAGTTGGACGCCTTCCTTAAACTTCTTAGCAAAACTAATGCATCTCAAGGTTATCAACAAATGAAAGAATAGTTTTTAGCCAACTTTTAGAGTTTTTTTAAGGTCTTCCAACCCGGGAGCACTCACAGTTGGACCTTCATAGCGTAAAACATTTAATAAATGTAACATTTGCATCGTAAAACATAATTTTACTATTCAAATAACAATTTTCATAAAATCATGTTATTTCATTTAACATTAAAATTGTATGAATATAATCATTATTCGCAAAAGTACAGATGCTATACTTAGAATATCCTAGTAGCTTCCGTATCCATGTCTACATTTCCTCCGCATCCTCAACTACTTGCAAACTATTATGCATACAAAGTCAGCGACACTTAATGAGTTCTAGTTTAATAATAAAATACTTTACATTCATTTTAACCATTTCCTTTTTCATACGTAAGCATACAACAAAAAATACATATAAATGTATCAGTTCATTATCTCTCATCACCGTTTCATTCATTCATTCATTATCTTTCATGTTAACAAATCAGTGTTATATGCTCCGCCCTTAACATAAGTTATGACTGATCATAATCTCAAGGCCTCACGAAAAAGATCCCATTCAGTTCATAGTCAATCATAAGGACCAGACTCTTGTTAGAATCCTCATAGGCTATACAGCCTCCCACAGTTGAGCTAACGACCCCTCATTGGGTCGTGAACCTCCATTCATACATGGCTAACCTCTAGGATTAGACCCCTGTGCGCATCCTCATGGGCTAGCTAAACTATACAAGGTTGAGCTAACAACCTTTCAATGAGTTGTAAACTTCCATACGTTCACTTGCAGCACTTTTATTTATTCTTATGTTTCACTATTCGTTGTCGTTATCTTTCATTTTCATTACATAATACTTTACTTATAGTAGTACATAACATGCGAAGTGAATATCTTTCATAAACGTTGATCATATCACATGAGAACATACAGATCACACGAGAATCCATCAGATTCTAATTCCCTTGCAGCCCAAGCTAGCTAATTCACGTGAGAACTAGCATATCACACGAGAACTTAAAGATTCCTGCCTAAACACAACTTAATCACATCTAAGGCTAAAGTAACATAACTATCTCCGTAAACAACATCATTGCAAGCATAAACAAGTAGTTTAGTATGCATAATAGCCCCAAAACATAAAAACTTGCATAAAAAGAGGCTATAAACTCACCTTATAGAAGATTCATGAATTATAATCATCAATAATCATTCCTTGACACATAAACGGTTAGTTGCACGGGTTACATACCTTAAACACCTCCACTACAAGCTTTCTCTCTCTAACTTCATGGCTTCTCTTTCTAACAGTAGAACTTTTCACGTAGGAATGAAGGAAAATAGGTGCTCTCAACTATTTATAGGGTCCCTAGCTTCTAGCACGATAACTCTTTTACTGCGCAAGAACTTCCTTTTCACAAGAGAAATTCTTCTTCTTTTGATTCCCTGGAAATTCTATGGTGTTACAACTCTACCCCTAATTTAGGTTTCATACCCGAAATGTGTCAGTTCTTAAATAACTATGGATAATGCCACCTCATCTCCTCCATAGTCTCCCATGTAGACTCAAATCCATTCTTGCGCCTCCACTCTATACGTACAAGTGGTATGATCATGTCATCATTAGCTAGACACTTTCTTAGATGAGGTACATGGAATGTAGGATGTATTTCACTTAACTCATTAGGTAGCTCTAACCTATAAGCCACTTCTCCTACCCTTTTGATGATCTTGAATGGCCCTATATACCATGCGCTCAACTTTTCTTGCTTCCAAAGCCTGATATTCCCTTTCAAGGGAGATACCCTTAACATTACCCTATCATCGACCTGGAACTCAATTGGTATTCAAATCTTATCAGCATAGGACTTTGGTCGATCTTTCACTGCTTTCATAAAGGCTTTGATTTTATCCAACTTCTCTATCGTGACCTTGATCACCTTGATACTTCCCAATTTCTTCTACCCAATGTTGCCCCAACATACAAGCGTTCTACATTTCCTACCGTATCGCATTTCAAAAGGAGGCATACCAATACTGGCATAATAACTATTATTATACGGAAACTCTTCTAACGATAAGTGCTCATCCTAGCTTCCTCCAAAATCGATAACACATGCCCTTAGCGTATCCTCCTATAATCATTACAATCATCACTAATAATTCCTAGATACATAAACGGTTAGTTACCTGAGTTACATACCTTAAACACCTTCGCTACAAGCCTTCTCCCTCCAGCTACACGTCTTTCTCTCTCTAAAAACTGAACTTTTTACCCGAGAATGAGGTCAAACAGGTGTTCTCTTCTATTTACAGGGTTCCAGACTTTCAGCCTAAGCTTCTCGTGTGAGAACTCTCTAATCACGTGAGAACTTTCCTTTCATGAGAGAACTTCTTCTTTTTTTTATTCCTTTGAAATTTTGGGGTGTTACAATTTTTGAGAGTTGCATTCCCCAAAGAAAATCAATTTCCAGCCTCATACTATAAAGTTATGAAGGGATCTAAAATATATTTGGTTACGATATAAATCTATCCATGCTTGCGTTAACTATTGTGCTATGTTTTAGAGGAATTGATGTAAAATTATCATGTTTGTAATGAGATTAGATGGGTTAACAAAAACACATAAGGGAATAAATTACCTTAAACAGTGTTATGTTGCTTTCCTTTAACTTCCCGACTTTGATGAGGTATTGCTCAGGATTCACGGCAAAAAAATGACATGGTATTATATTGGACGTGAAATGGATGGTATGATGCGTTATTGAGTTGATATGAAGGCGTTGCAAGAACTTCATAAAAGATATCTTGATTTTGCTAAGAACCTAGAAACATACATTTGGTTTGGCTGATGTTGGTTGAATTCCATTTGGTAACGTGAGTCGATCTTATAGCATGTGGTCGGTAGTGTTGATAACATATAACACACCATAGTGGTTATGTATGAAAAAGTCTTCTTTTTATGTTGACCTTACTGACTTTTAGCCATAAATCTCTTGGGAAGAACATTAATGTTTCTTAAGGCCTTTTATATATAAGTTGTAAATGTTGTGAGCCGACGGAGTTCAAATAGGAAGTGCATGAACCAAAACTATATTCAGGATGCGTGCAACTCTATTATGGGCAATTAATGATTATGTTGCCCATAGCTATATAGATGGATAGAGTGGTCAAGGTTACATGCCTTTCTATACTTGAAACGTATACACACCCACGTGCACTATAACAAACAAAAAAGGGTTTCTTTGTCATAGACGATATCTTTTGTTTAATGGCAAAAGAGAGATAAGAGATGCTTCTAGACATTTGAGTAATGCACAAATATTAAAGGAACCAAAAAAGCCTCCTTGATCGTGTTCTGAGAAAGCATCTTGCGTATGAAGGTGTGAAAAGAAAGCTTGTTATGCCGAGGTGTAAAACAATCAATGTTTGATATAATTTATGTAAGTTAGTTGAATTTAGGTACATATTGTTAGTATTGTTAAAAATTAAACCTTAAATGGTTTGTTATGTATTTTACAGCAGTTATAATACCGATTTTTTACTAAAATATTTAATAAGTTTATTGCAGGAACAAATTCAAAAGGGATATGCAAGATCCTCTTGCAAGACCATCGGAGACTCCTCTTGTATTGATGAGACTCATGCCTCAGGTCAAAGGCATGGACATATACGAGGTGTTGGTCATGTTATGAGAATCCCACCCTTGATATTTCTAGAACACATCTTCCAAAACAACATTTGCAAGATAAAATTTCACAACTTAAATAGCAGCAACAACAACAACAAAACCAAAGTCAAGAAATCCAACGACGACGGGCGCAACAAATATAAGAAATGCAAAAATGCTTTA
This sequence comes from Flaveria floridana, assembly GCA_018326465.1. NCBI lineage: Eukaryota > Viridiplantae > Streptophyta > Magnoliopsida > Asterales > Asteraceae > Flaveria > Flaveria floridana. The sequence continues at coordinate 1,100 of BJCO01362039.1, read as the reverse complement.
AAGATCAAATGAAAATGATACGTTACTAGCAGTGGCAATAACCACCGGATGATCATTAGTATATGTAGTTTTGTTAATGAACTTGAATTTGAACTATTTATAATCATTTTTTTTGAATTTGTATAAATTATGTGTTTGTTAAACTTGAATTTGAATATGAAATTGCAGTTTTAATAATTTGTATAAAAGTTTAGCTTCCTACCCAAATATAAAATTAAAAAATTTGAATTGTCATAGCTACAAGTCAAAGGCAAAATGGCGTTTTGGCGTAGACCGCGGCAATTCACCTGCAACGACTACTGGTCATGCCTACAAAATATATTTTTTTCCAATTGTTATAAAAAATTTCACTCTATAGAAAAGATTAACCATCGCTACAGATCAAAATCTATTTTTATTGACAAAAACGTTTTTCGAATAATGTCAATTACCTATGTACTTATGAGGACGATATGTTGTTCCTGTAGAGTTGTTTGTATTGACGACGTGTATCCCGAAGACATATTAGAGTTATAACAACATTGTGTGAATGACACCTATAACCACGACATGACATTCTTGTAGAGTGCCAAATTTTAGTCGGTATAGATTATCATCCTTGTACAAGGAGGCTAATGGAGAAATATAGAGAAAAGAAGGCTAATGGAGAAATATAGAGAAAAGAATTTTTGTCGCTATAAACCAATTTGGATTTATGCCAGGACGCTCTACAACAGAAGCCATATATGTCATAAGGAGGCTAATGGAGAAATATAGAGAAAAGAAAAGGGACCTTCATATGGTATTCATTGACCTATAAAAAGCCTCTGACAGTGTTCCGCGTCAACTAATTTGGGAAATTCTACGACTTAGAAGGGTACCAGAGAGGTATATCAAAATAATCAAGCATGTAAGTCCCCGTCCCGGGCACCTCACAGTTGGTCATTCATCGCATATAAATCATACTATTATTTAAATCATCGCAGCGGAATCAGTAAAAGAACTTTTTCATTTTAATACTAATGATTTTGCAAAGTAACACAACACTCATTACAAAATATTGTTTGTTTGCATTACAATACAAAAACATTAAACAAAAGAATGCCATCCCAAAAGGGCTG